>QRFJ01000256.1:0-205000 GCA_006176705.1 Cocos nucifera | reverse complement strand
ATTTGAAAAACTTTTCCTTATATTCAGTCAAATTAGCAACATTGGCACAATTGTTTATACCCACTATCCTCGTCATTCTAAACATATTAGACTGGCGGTGCTATAGGACCCCTAGCCGGAGGCTTGGCACTACCATCTTACCCACCCAAAATCCCACAACCAACCCATAGGGAAGCACCAGTTCTCCAAGTTCCACTTGCAGGTCACCTACGACCTCACTGTTTGTGCTCAGAACCATGAAGGCCAACTCGGCCTTCGGTATAGCACCATGGTGATAATGGGCTCCACCACGTCCCAGTCCCACGCCGCCACCCATAGCGACCCCCCTGGCCATGCTTACGTGGCTGCCATTGCGTCGGCCCACTCGTACCCACTCTCCTTGAGCGTCCTGATCCACCCTGCTCCTCTACTAACTACCGTGTGTTCGCCCTGATTACCGCTGCTACCACCGCATACTTTGCTGCCCCTAATTTCCTTTCTCGAAATATTCTTGGAACTCTAGCACCGCAATTGCCTTCTCAAACTTGGGTGCCTCCTCAACTTCACCTCCTCAGCTCTGCCCCCTCCATCGTGAAGGATGCCTCCAGCTCTGCTACCATCTCCTCCGCCCGTCAATCGAGGTACTCCGCCAATACTCTTCATCTCCACATCCATCCAAAGAAACCAACACCGGTACCGCAAGCGCTCTCGCCTTTCCCAATGGCTATCCCCTGATTCAAATGGGTTCACCTAAGGGTCGTGTCGTGCCACCATGTCAAGACCATTTTGCCTAACATTTTGCTTAGCAATGGCATCTGGCATAGTCTTGTATATATTTTATAACTAGATAGCATGAGCAATCGCTGTTTTGGGGCATTTTCCTTGAGTTGGGGCTTCCAACAATGGACCATGAAAATGCAACGCTACTCCATACTTTGAAATGCTTGAGGCGGGATTTGGGCGGATGCCTCACTTGTATAGTGTTGTATAGTACTGAGAGGGTGGGCAAGAACAATCCAGCAAACTGGTTCTCTTATGGATTCTTATGGTATCCATTATTGCCTCCCTTGCCTTTGCCTTCCGAGCCTTCTAATTATAGTCTAAGCAACAGTTGTATAGTAATCCTTCAATTTCATTAATAAAAGCAGTTCCATATTTAAGGATGTTACCTTGCCTTTTCTCATATCTTTGATGTATTTCGTCTTGGTGTGCATTGGCTGGCTCCATTGTTCATCGCACAGATTTGATCTACCAGTAGGCTGAGTCCATGATAAAGTGGTATCAGAGCAGGCAAGACTGAGAATACTAATGCAACACAAGATAGGACATAAGAACAGCGAAGAGACAACTAGGATAATGCAAGAGGAGGCAATGATTGCTACCTTCACCCTAATGGAAGGACAAGCCAATATTGAGAAACCGCAAAGCCACAGAGGATGAATCTTTACAATGGAGACACGGCTAGCCTAGATTGAGGAGAGTATGGTGCATTTATTCTCATTGAGAGATCAGGTGGCCAACTTGCAGTTGAATCAGGAGTAGTTGGTAGAGATGGTGGATAACTTCGAGGACAATACTTAGGAGTCTATTAAGCACCTGTAAGAACAACTAAATGATTTGGCTGCTAGAGTTATAGTCCTAATTAACCGGATAATTAGTTCCATGCTAATCCCAACCCCTGGGAAAGGCAGGCCAGGTCAAATGAGAATGCTAGAGCTTCAAAACATCAAGTAATACTTTTGGATGATGCAGCCTGACTCAAAGGACAACAAAATCATCTTGGCTATAATGTACTTGATCGGCCAAATTATGGTGGTAGACTTGGTATGAAGACATCCAAGCAAGTTGATGCACCATTGCTAGCTGGGAGGACTTAAAGAGAGAAATTAAGACATAGTTTCTGCCAAAGAATGTGGAGTTCATTGCCTGGTGAAACTTGAGGCATCTCCAACAAACTAGGACTGTTCGAGAATATGTTAAGCAATTCTCCACACTGATGTTGGACATTCAGGATATATGTGAGAAAAAAAAGCTATTCTACTTTTTAGAGGGCTTGAAGCCATGGGCCCAGCAAAAGTTGCAGTGGAGGGTGTCGCAGACCTAGCATCTACTCAAGCTGCAGCTAAGCACTTGATGGACTACCTCCCCTCTGACCACCAAAAGAAGAAGCCCACTCTGAGCACCTCCAAGAATCAAAAGTTATTAAAGGATAAGGCTATGGCAAATGAGAAGAAGAAAGACTCCAAGATGAAGGGACTAGATCGAGCTAGGAAGGATCCTAAAATCTAGGTACTTTTTGCATGGAGAACCACACATAGTGAAGAACTGTCCCCAAAAACAAGCTCTCAATGCCTTATAAGCTAGTGTGTAGAAGAGTCTAACAAATCATGATGACAACAGCAGTGACGATCAGGTGGAGCAGGCTAAGGGCCCTCGCATGGGTGCCCTCATGTTGCTAAATGCTATCAAGGGTCAAGCAGGAGAGCAATCCCAGCCATCCATGTAGTAGCAGAAGTAGTAGCAATAGTTGAAGCAACAACACAGTCGAAGCCACAACAACAATAGCCGAAGCAATAGCAACAGTCGAAGCTACACCAACAACAACAACCGAAGCCACACCAAACTCATCAGCAATTTAGCCAATAGACCAATGAGCTCATATATGTGCAAGTGGAGCTCAATAATCATGCAACTCAAGTGATGCTAGACATGGGGGCAACCCACAACTTTGTTGCCGATCATGAAGCCATCCACCTTGGGTTGAAGCTAGAGAAGGACTCCAGTAGGATGAAGATGCTGAACTCAAAAGCACGGCCCATTGCTAGGCTTGCAAGAGATATGCCTATCCGAATTGAAACTTAGAGCGGGAAGGCTAATTTCATGGCAGTACTGCTGGATGACTTCTAAGCTAGCTTGGCATTGATTTTTTTTAGGCTACTAGGATGGTGCCTATGTCATTTCTAGATGCCTTGTTTATGATGGGAGATGAGTCTCCCTGCATTGTCCCTGTTGCTTGGCAAACTCAAATAGGAATGCATCAAATCTCGTCTCTTCAACTAAAGAGGAGAATAAGGAGTGAGGAACTAACGTATGTGGCTGCCTTAAAGTTGGAAATGGAACCAAAGGACATGGGTTACTTCCATCCCGAGGTGTTGAAAGTCCTGCAAGAGTTTGAGGACATGATTTCTCCTAAGTTGCCTAAGACTTTGCCACCCAGGTGGATGGTGGACCACAAGATTGAATTAAAGTCAAGAATAAAAAGTCCTACTCATCCGCCCTATAGCATGGCCCCATTGAAGCTCATAGAACTCCAGAAATAATTTGATGAGCTACTAAAAAGGAGGGCTCATCCACAACTCAAAGGCTACTTTTGGAGCCCCTATTCTATTTCAAAAGAAGCAAAATAGGAGCCTTCAGTTGTGTGTTGATTATCGAGCCCTAAATAAGGTGACCATGAAGAACAAGTATCCAATCTCTCTAATTGTAAACCTATTCAATCAGCTTGGTGGAGCACCATATTTCTTCAAGCTGGATCTCCAATCTGGATACTAGTTTGTCTGAATTGCGAAAGGAGATAAAGACAAGACTATTTGTGTGATAAAGTATGGGGCATTTAAATTTTTGATATGCCCTTCAGATTAACTAATGTCCCAGCCATGTTTTGCACACTAATGAACCAGTTGTTCCATGACTACCTCGATAAGTTCGTGGTAGTGTACCTAGATGATATCATTGTGTATAGTCGGACACTAGAAGAATATGTGCAATACTTGAAGACCATCCTTAGAATCCTATAGAAAAACTCCCTCTATGTGAAGGAGAAATGCTACTTTGCCCAACGGGGGTGGCTCAACACATATAGAAGCCTTATTGCCCAGATAGACAACCCAAGAAGGGGGGGGGGGGGGGGGTGAATTAGGTTTTCAAAAATTTAAAGCAGACACGTGCGGTGATAAATGATTAAATCCTAAGTGAATCAAATATGAAAGCAAATAGAAGACACAATCAAAGCACACACATAAACAAGAGAATTTTATAGTGGTTCGGTGCTCTCTCAATACCTATGTTTACTCTCCAAGCAAACTCTTAGAAATTTTACTATAATCCCATAAGATTATAGTCGGATAGTTTTTTTGGACTCACTATCCAAAAATTTAGTTGATTTTTTTCTAGGTTCACCAACTACAATCCTTACAAGGATCAGACAAATCAATCTGAATAAACAAAGAAGAAAAAAATTCCAAAATCCAAGTTTTAGTCCCTGCTGAAACCAAGTACACGAAAAAAGGAAAAGAAATTTTATAACTTAAAATGCCCCTTTGAATGAGCAGAAAAGTTATCTTTGCAGTTCGTTAAAAGCCTCTTTGAATACGTGGAGTTAATGCACTTGAGGATTCTTCAAAGCTTAAGAGAATTGATTGATTGGAGATTGGATATTCGTTCAAGAATAGAGCGTGCTTCGCTTTCTCTCATTTTTCTCCTATCAATTAAAAATAACCCTTCTTCCTTTTATATCTATAGCATTCTCTCTCTTTTGATGATGATTGGAGCTAAAAAAAATAAAATTCGATCATTGGAGAGCAGGAATTAGCCATTGGGACCGAAAAATTTCGATCTAGAATGTCTCGTCAAAAGATTATTGCTGAGTCTCGAGACTTCTTGATTTATCTCGAGATGTCTCGTCAGGTTACGAGACTTCTCGATTTGATCAGAAGAGCTCTCACCTTCAGCCGCACAAAAAATTAACTTTCTAAAAAAATAGCTCATCTGAGATCGAGATGTCTCATTGGAACCACGAGATCTCTCGAAAATCCTACAATACCTCATGCTCTTAGAGCACAGAAACTGAATTTCTATCGTCTGAGTCCGAGCTCTTTCGAGATTCACTCGAGACATCTCGAAATTGAGCCAGAACTGCATTTGGGGCATGCCAATCCATTCGAGAGCTCTCGAAAAAATTCTGAGACATCTCGAAGACTGTTCCAAGATAATTTTGAGAAAATTTTTGCATCAATCAAAAAAATTCAATTTTTATTTGAATTCCACTTTGTCTTCCTTATTTTGATCAAAGTGCTCTCTTTCTTATAACATTGGAATACTTAAAATAAAATATATTAGTAATCTTTTGCTTTAATATTTGGTCATCATCAAAATCACTTAGGGGGCTCAACAATCTTCCCCTTTTTGATGGTGACAAAATATTAAGCAAGCAATAAAAGAAGTGTAAGCAATATGTATATCATGAATTAATGAATGCAAAATTTTTGTGCTAAATCTCTCCCTTAATGTATGCTCTCATAAAATGAATAGGATTTGAATCTTTTCATTTTGTATTTGTTCATTTCAATCATTTTATTTTCTAAAAATTTCTTTTTGTGTATGTTAGTTTGAATTGATTATACGTTTGTATTTTGGTTTGAATTAATTATATATTTGCTTATACATTTATATTTTGGTTTGAATTAATTATACATTTGCATATTTCTTCTTAATATTTCTTCTCCTTTTTGTCAGCATCAAAATCACAACAATGAGAGGATCATAAAAATGCAAGAACATAAAAATGATTGATTTCATTGCAAGATATAATAATACGTAGATAGATATATATGTTGGTTTACAAAAAATGAATCTCATACCAACATACTTAAATTGAAAGTCAAAACAAAAGAGATACTAGACCTAGTCCTCATCAGAGAGGAACTCAATGATGGATTCAGAGGAAGATTTGGGTCTAGTAGAGGATAAGTGAGGAGCAGGTCTACGAGAAGATGATGGTCTAGAAGAAGATGATGGTCCAGAAGAGGATGGAGTCTGACTCAAAATCTACTGTAGGATAGAAATAAGGACTTCAGCCTTGGTGCACTGAACAATGATGTTCTCTTCAAGTCTTTGTGCAATTCTGACATTTCGGATAGGAGTAGTTCAATCTAAGCTGATGTCTTATATTGCTCCTTCTCCAAAATTTCTAATCTTTGGGATAATCTACTAATTTATTGGCTAAGCATTTATGTCTAACCTTCAGTGGATATTCATTGTTCTTCAATGCTTTCAAAGAATTATTGCCTCACACTAGACAGTGTATCCATAAACCTTTTAGATATTTTCTGAACCATTTCTTCTACCATCCTTTCAATTAAAAGATCTTGATAAAAAATTAAGAGACGTGCTGGTGCAGGACAAGAAGGCACCTGAGGAGAGTGTGGGGACCCTAGTATAGTGAAAGAGGGTCTAGCAGCAAATGGCGATGGTGGAGGAGATGGAGATCGGTGTTCTTCGGGCTCATTTATAGCATGTTCATCTGCCCTCACCCATCTGTCATCCTTTTTTACAAACTTCATCCGGTTTAATATTCCTTCATTGATGAAGTCTATGTGAGCCAGCTTTTTGAAGTTTTTACCTTCTAGATTAACTTGAAAGTCCTTAAAGATTAAGGTGAAGATCATTTCATAGGATAAACAAGCCTTGCTTTTACTGGCAGTATCCTTCAGTTGTTGAAGCATAAGAGAGGAAAAGCTAATGGAAGTTTCAGTCACCATAAAGAACATGACATCTAGTTCTCTTTTTTCAATCCAGTCATGTCTTCCTACCTTAGAAAAAACTATGTGACTGACAAAAGATTGCAGTAATCTCATCTCAATCGAGAGAAGATGTGAGACTAATTATAGATTTTCATCAACATTCTTTCTTTCTAAGATGCACTTGAGAGCTTCAGTTTTGTCAAACAAGTTTAGATTGCTAATCCCTACCTTAGGCACTTCGAGAAGCTACCCTATTTTTCTCTCATCTAAGAAAATATGCACTTTTTTCATAACAGACTCTACCTTCGCTTAGCCCTAGCTTCAGTCCATGGCGTCATGGAAGGTCTTTGTGCGGCGAGAGATCTCTTCTTTGGAGCCATTTGGGTTTAAGATTTGGAGGAAATGGACAAGAGAAGGTGATTTGAAAGGTTTTTGAGAAGAGAAGGAGAGTTTTGGAGAGTTTGGAGGAGAGGTCTTGAAAGAACGGAATGAATGAATGAAATAAAGGATCTCTCGTAGACTAATTAAAAAGAGAGCCCGTAAGAATCAAGAGCTCTCGTCTTAAAGACGAGATGTCTCGAAAACTTTGAGATCTCTCGTATTTAGCGCAAGAGGTCTCGAAATCCAATCGAGAGGTCTCATGAATAACCCAAGACTTCTCGAGCATGGGAGGAAGAAATTAGAATAGAGAAGGAATTTCAAGCTAATTTTTTCTTAAATTTTTTTAGGATGGGATTAGGGGTGTTAAGGATGATGGAAGGCGATAAAAAATAATCCAATAAATTAAAGATTAAACATTTTCAAAGTGGATCATAAATACCAAGTTCACTCCAAATTTTTGAGAATCTATCTTCACTTAGAGGTTTTATAAAAATGTCAGCTAGTTAATTTTCAGTTGAAACAAATTCAAGCACAATGTTATTATTTTGAATATGATCTCTAATGAAATAATATCTAATTTCAATGTATTTAGTTCTTAAATATTAAATAGAATTTTTTATCAAATTTATGATACTAGTATTATCACATCTAATAGGTATCTTATTTTGCTTAATTTCAAAGTCCTCAAGTTGTTGTTTGATCCAAAGTATTTGAACACAGCAACTCTTCCCAGCAATATATGCAGCCTCGATCATTGACAGTGCTATCGAGTTTTGCTTTTTGTTGTACCAAGAGATCAAGTTCAATCCTAGAAATTGATAGGTGCCACTATTACTCTTTCTATCAATTCTACATCAGTGTATCTAATCAATTCAATGGAGGATTGTTTTGAGTACCAAAGATCTAAGTTATGTGTGTAGATCAAATATCTAAAAATTCTCTTAACAGCTAGTAAGTGTGATTCTTTAGGATTAGATTGAAATCTAGCACACATGCATTTACTAAATAATATATCAGGCTTACTTACAATTAAGTAAAGTAGGGATCCTATCATACCTCTATAGAGTTTTTTATTTACATTCTTGCCATTTTCATCTTTGTCAAGTTTGTATGAGGGGCTCATGGGTGCGCCGATCTTCTTTTCATTTTTCATGCCAAACTTTTTGAGCATCTTCTTGATGTACTTTGTTTGGCTAATGAAAATGCCTTCCTTTGATTGTTTGACTTATAGTCTAAGAAAGAAATTCAGCTCCCCCATCATGCTCATTTCAAATTCACTCTGCATCAACTTAGCAAATTTTTGACAAAGAATTTCATCAGTAGCTCCGAATATGATATCATCCACATATATTTGAACTACAAGAAGGTCATTATTTTTTTTTCAAAAATAGTGTGGTGTCTATACTTCCTCTAATAAAATTATTTTATAATAAAAATTTGGTCAATCTCTCATATCATGCTCTAGGTGCTTGTTTAAGTCTATAGAGTGCTTTATTTAACTTATATACATGATTGGAAAGAGTGATTTTCAAATTCAGATGGTTGTTCTACAAATACTTTTTCAACAATATAACCATTCAAAAAGATGCTTTTCACATCCATTTAAAATAATTTAAAATTCATATAATAGGCAAAAGTAAGTAATAATCTAATAACCTCTAATCTTGCTACAGGTGCATATATTTTATCAAAGTCAATTTTTTCTTCTTGATTATATCCTTTAGCAACTAATCTAGTTTTATTTTTTACAACATTATCATGTTCATCTAGTTTATTCTTAAATATCCATTTTGTACCAATTATAGGATGATCTATGGATCTGTTTATAAGAGTCTATACATTATTTCTTTCAAATTAGTTTAGTTCATCTTACATGGCTAGCATCCAATTAGAGTCTTGTTCAGCTTCTTCTATATTTTTAAATTCTATTTGAGAAACAAATACAAGATAATCAAATGTATCCTTAAAAAAGGATCTAGATCTTACCACTTACGAAGGATCACCTAATATCAATTCTCTTGGGTGATTGTGTGCATACCTCCACTCTTTAGGTAGATCTCTATGATCATTAGATGCTTCATTCTCACCATCATTGCTTTGTTTCAAGATTATTGTAGATTTATTTTTGTTTTGAATGTTATTATTCTTTAAGTTTAGGTTTTTCATTCCATCTTCGAGAATTTCTATATTATCATCAAAAACGACTTTCTTTCTCGAAGATTGATTGTTAGCTTCATCAAAGATAACATGTATAGATTCTTCAACAACCAAAGAGTATTTGTTAAAGACTCTATATGCTTTGCTAGATGTAGAATATCCAAGGAATATACCCTCATCTGTCTTAGTATCAAATTTGCCTAGATTATCTTTATCATTGTTATGAATAAAACTTTTACAATCCAAAATATAAAATAATTAATATTAGATCTTTTTCCTTTCCAAAGCTCATAAGGGGGTCTTTTTTAAGATTGGACGAATAGAAATTCTATTTAGGATGTAACATGCTATATTAAGGACTTCAATCCAAAAGTATTTGGATAGATTTCCTTCACATAACATGATACGGACTATATCAACTAAGGTTCTATTCTTTCTTTCAACAACTTTATGTTGCTGAAGCATTCTAGGTGCTGAAAAATTATGTTCTATGTCATGTTCATTGCAAAATTTTTTAAAGTATTTATTTTCAAATTCTATGCCATGATCACTATGGATACATACCACAGTAGAGTTTTTTTTTATTTATTATTTTTTTATAAAATTTTAAAAATATTAAAAATGCTTCATCTTTATGAGCTAAAAATAGAATCCAAGTGAAATGAAAATAATCATCAATAATTACTATACCATACTTTTTTCCTCCTAGGCTTGTGGTCCTAGTAGGTCCAAATAAATCCATATGAATCAATTCAAGAGGCCTAGAAGTTGAAATCATATTTTTGGATTTGAAACTCCTAGTTTATTTTTCAAATTAGAAAGCATCACAAGCATGATCAACTTTAAAATTTAGTTTTGGTAGCCCCTTAACTAAGTCTTTATTATGCAATTTATAAAGAGTATGCATGCTAGCATGACCTAATCTTCGATGCCAAAGTTAATTAGTTTTTTTTATATTAGCATTTATTATAACTAGGCATTGGCCACTCTTCATAACAATTTCATCAAGATTCACCATGTAGATATTTTCACATCTAAATCCAATAAATTTTAAGCTATCATCCAAGGAACTAGATACTTTGTACAAAGAAGATTCAAAAGAGACTTTAAAATCTTTATCACAAAGTTGATTGATACTAAGCAAATTATATTTTAAATTATCAACTAACAATACATTATTACAAAGATGGTAGGAGTAATCTGAATTTTATCATAGCCAATTATTTTATCTTTGCCATTATCGCCAAAGGTGACTACTCTCCCTTTCTTTCTTTCTAGGATGACGAATTATTGCTTGTCATCCGACATATGCCTTGAGTAGCTACTATCTAAATACCACTTTCATTTTGATCCTTGGGCTGCAAGACATTTCTACACAAATAATCAAGTGATAGTTCTAGGTACCCAAGTCTTCTTGGATCCTTTAGGGTTAGTAGACATGATTTCTTTTAAAATCTAAATACTTTTAATATGCTTTTTATTAAATTTTCTAATATTACATTCAAAAATCTTGTGTCCTATCTTTTTGCATCTAAAGCAAATGGTATGAAAAGTGCTATTAAAGATGGGTGCAGTGAAGAATTTTTTTAGAAACTTGATTTTGTTTTTAGATTTATATCCTAGTCCGATCTTATCATAAACTTCTCTTTTGATTATTTAAAATTATTTATAATTTTTTAGAATTATAAGTAAATTTATCAATTAAAGGCCTTAATTTATTGAATTCATTTTTTAAGATTTTATTTTCTTCTTTTAACTTATTGTGGCTACTAATTACCTCTTCCTTTTCTTTCAAGAGTGTTTGAGTCATTTTCTTAAGATTTTTATTTTTTGAGCTTATCTTTTTGAAATCTTTCATCAAGTCATAAAAAATATCTTGAAGCTCATCAAAGATAAAATCTGAATCAAGAGTGGAGGATACCTCATCATCTTGTGCCATGAACATAAGTTTGCTTCATTTTGATTTTCTTTCTCTGAGCTTGACTCGTTGCTGTCGCTCCAAGTTGCAAACATGGCTTTTTTTTATTCTTTTTGGCTCCTTCTTCAACAAAGGACATTTAGTCCTAAAATATCCTGGCTTCTTGCATTCGTAGCAAGTGGGCTAATCCCTCTTTTTTTTTTTTCCTTTCTTTCTGCTGGCTTCTCCTCTAATAAAGCTCCTCTTCTTGAATTCTTGTCTTCTTCTTTCCATAAATTTTTTGAATTTTTTGATCATCAGGGTCATGTCTTCATCATTTTTCTTATTGGTAGATAGATTATCTTTTTTTCATTAGCAATGAATTTTAGTGCTATTATTTTCTTCTTATTATTATTTTTCTTATTATACCGACTCATGGCAAGCTCATGTATCATCAAGGATCCAATGAGCTCCTCTATAGGTAGTGTGTTCAGATGCTTTGCCTCCTGGATGGCTGTTACTTTGACTTTTCATGACCTAGACAAAGATCTGAGAATTTTTCTCACCAATTCACTGTTAACGTAAACTTTACCTAAGCTTTTTAAATCATTTATAATATTAGTGAATCTTGTGTACATGCTAGTGATAGATTCAATGGAGTCCATTTTAAATAATTCATATTGGTGAACTAGCATGTTAATTTTAGTTTCTTTTACTTGATTTGTTCCTTCATGTGCGACCTCAAGTCTATTCAAATTTTTTTTGCAGAATTGCAAGTAAAGATTCGATTAAACTTATTTGCATCATGGGCACCATAGAGTATATTTATTGTCTTGGCATTTAATTGGATTAGTTTCTTATCTATTTCATCCCAATCCTTTTTTGACTTAGGAGAGGATGTGCCATTGACAATGAATGTGGATGTGTGTGGACCATTGACAATGACACTTCATATGTCATAGTCAAGGGCTTGAATGAAAATATGCATGCAAGATTTCTAATAGGTAAGTTGGACCCATTGAAAAAAAGGTGGCCTATTTGTGGATTGCCCTTCAACAAGTGAACCTCCTAGTTGGATTGACATGATCTTTGTCTCTAGTTAAAAATATCAATAATTAGTAGAGAGTCTTGCTCTGATACCAATTATTGCCTAGATAGACAATCCAAGAGGGAGGATGAATTGGGTTTTCAAAAATTTAAAGTAGATATATGCGGTGATAAATGATTAAATCCTAAGTGAATCAAATGTGAGAGCAAATAGAAAACACAATTAAGAGCACACACATAAATAAGAAAATTTTATAGTGGTTCGGTGCTCTCTCAGCACCTACGTCCATTTTCAAAGCAAACTCTTAGGAATTTCACTATAATCCCGCAAGATTATAGCCAGATAGTTTTCTCAAACTTACCATCCAAAAACTCAATTGATTTTTTCTTAAGTTCACTAACCACAATCCTTATAAGGATCAGACAAACCAATCTGAATAAATAGAGGAGGAAAAAATTCCAAAATCCAAGTTTAAGCTCCTGCTGAAATCAAGTACATGAAAAGAGGAAAAAAATTTTACAACTCGAAATATCTCTTTGAATGAGTAGAAAAGTTGTCCTTACAGTTCATTGAAAGCCTCTTTGAATACGTGGAGTTAATGCACTTGAGGGTTCTTTAAAGCTTGAGAGAACTAATTAATTAGAGATTGGGTCTTCGTTCAAGAATAGAGCGTGCTTCGCTTTCTTTCATTTTTCTCCTATCAATTAAAAATAACCCTTCTTCCTTTTATATATGTAGCATTCTCTCTCTTCTAGTGATGATTAGAGCTCAGAAAAAATAAAATTCGATCGTTGGAGAGTAGCAACTAGCCGTTGGAACAAAAAAAATTTGATCTGAAATGCCCCATCAAAAGATTATCGTCGAGTCTCGAGACTTCTCAGTTTGTCTCGAGACATCTCTTTTAGTTATGAGGCCTCTCGATTTGATCAGGAGAGTTTTCATCTTTAGTCACACGAAAAATCAGCTTTCTGAAAAAAATGGTTCATCTAAAATTGAGATCTCTTGGTTCTAAACGAGATATCTCATTGGAGCCATGAGATCTCTCAAAAATCCTACGAGACCTCTTGCTCTCAGAGCACAGAAACTGAATTTCTGTTGCCTGAGACTGAGACCTTTTGAGATTCACTCGAGATCTCTTGAAATCAAGCTAGAACTGTGTTTGGGGTATGCCAATTCACTCAAGAGCTCTCGAAAAAATTTTGAGACATCTCGATGACTGCTTCAAGATAATTTTGAGAAAATTTTTGTACCAATCAAAAAATTTGATTTTTATTTAAATTTTACTTTATGTCTTTCTTATTTTGATCAAAAAGCTCTCTTTCTTCTGACATTAAAATAATTAAAATAAAATATATTAGTAATTATTTATTTTAATGTTTGATCATCATCAAAATCACTTAGGGGTTCAACAATCCTAAAGCTAAACATTAAAATAAGGTTTTTTTTAAAAATTAAAATTTATAAAAAAATTTATTAAAATTTTATTTTTCTAGCTTTTTTAGATGCAAAATTTCTAATTAAATTTTTATAATCAAGTTCTTCTAACATTTTTTTTTCAATTGATAATATAGCCAATCCATTTAATCTTTTTTGAGATATTGTTGATCTTAAGTAAGATTTTATTAATTTTAGTTTTGAAAAACTTCTTTCTACCAAAGCAATACTTACTAAAACTATTAACATTATTCTAAAAGCAATATATGCATTTGAAAAAGAGTCAAGTCTTCTTATATGATTAATTGAGTATGTCTATTAGACTGTTATCTTCCGCTTGTATATATAATTTCTTTTAAAACTCTTAGCTTTAAAAATAAATCTAAATTATCAATATCAAAGTTGTTATTATATTTTAAGAAATATTCAAGATTAAGGCAATATTCTTTCAAACTATCATTATTTAGTGACTTCAATTTTTTACCACTAAATAAAAATTAAAAATATTTTTATATATCTTAAACTATTCAAATCTACTTTGGAGTGAAAAAATTACTTGATCTATTATATAAAAGAAATAATCAACTCTAAATGATTCTTCAAAAGTGTTATTTCATTGTCAATATTCTCATCAAATTATTTTTTTCTTCGAATGATACATTTATAATAAAATTTTGGTTTTATTTTTATTTTAGATATAATTTTTTAAGAAAAAATCATAGTGGATGCAAATTCATCTTCTCTATATTTTTTTTTAAAAAGCAAGAAGATCTTTTAGTTGTTTTATAGCAACATCAATATACATATCTTTTGATTGCAAATTTTTACTAACTAAGTTAACAGCAAATAATATGTCATACCAAATAGTTATGTCCAACAAAAACTCAAAATTTCTAAGCTCATATGTTGCTAAGCAATTAACTTCAGTTTTGATTTTAGGATCTTCACCAACTTCTGCTAATTTTAATAAAACATCTCTTATTTATGGAGCTTGAAATCTTATTACTTTAATATTTTTAATATGACTTTTCCAACATGTTTGTGACAATGATTTAAGAGTTAGATCAGATATATTATTTTATAAAATTTTTTATCTTTTAGTAAAAGAAGAAATAGTAAATATATATTATACCACTCCAAAAAATGATATAATTTTAGTACAAAAATTAGCTATATCACAAAGTACTAAATTTAGATTGTGACAACAATATGGTATATAAAAGAATCTAAGATTTATATATAAAAGTCTTTTGTGCACTTCTTATTGTTTGCCCTTCATATTAGATCCATTATCATATCCCTATCCTTTTAAATTATTAATGTCAAGTCTAATATATTTTATTTCATCTACAATGGCATCAAAAAGATATTTTCTAGTTGTATCATCTACTTTTAAGAATTCAAAAAAATATTCCATAATTTTAAATGGACTTGATGAAATATCCACATATCACAATATAAAATACATTTGCTCTTGATGACTTGCATCTGAAGTGCAATCAAGTATTATTGAAAAATATTTTACTTCTATAATTTTTTTAATAATTTTATTTCTAATTTTACTTACTAATAAATTTATCAATTCATTTTGTATATTATATCCAAGATAATGAGTATGAATTTTGTTATCCTTAATGCATCGAATATGTTCTTGCATCACCGGATCGAATTATACAATTATTTTAATTATGCTTAAAAAAATATCATTATTTTCTTGATAGATCTTTTCATTTTTCTCATAAAAAGTTAAATTATTTTGATTAAGAGTTTTTACTACTGCAAGAATTCTTAATAATACTTTTTTTCAATATTCTTCATCTCTATTTATTTGTTCTTGAACACTTTTATTAATTAATTTATTTTTCAACAATCTCATTTCTAAATCAATCCACGAACTCATATTAATAATATGCTAATTACTCATCTTATGACTTTTAAGCTTAGCACTAAGGTTTCTCCAATCT
The DNA here is from genome assembly GCA_006176705.1 of Cocos nucifera. Classification (NCBI taxonomy): domain Eukaryota; kingdom Viridiplantae; phylum Streptophyta; class Magnoliopsida; order Arecales; family Arecaceae; genus Cocos; species Cocos nucifera. Next base: position 189,619 of record QRFJ01000256.1, on the reverse strand, counting down.
CTGATACCAATATTAGTTAGTTTACTTGTACTAGAAGCAAAGTTAAATAATTTATAATAAAAATAAAATACTCTATCTAAGTTTTTTGAATAAACTAACTATCTTCTTTCATGCTTTCTCCATTTGCCAACTTTTGGATATAATATGCAGTAGAAAAATATCTTGAGAATTCATCATTAGAAAAATCTATATCATTAACTAGAATTAAACTTTTTTCTACTAATAAATCACTCAAATTTGTATCAATATTGATCCATTGACTTGGATCATAAATATTTTTAGGAATTCAATAATTTAAATTAACAGGTTGGTTCTCTTCACCATGAATTTGAGGATCATTTTGAATCTCTTTGTTGACTTCTTCTTATTTTAGTATTTCATTATCATCTAACTCTAAAAGATTATTGACTTTTTCATTTAAGGAGCATTCACCAATATTTTTTGATTTATTATTTTTATTACTTGCAAAAAATTTATCAAGAGCTCTTTTTTGATATTGTATTAAACTTTCAATTCTTCTCTTTTTTTGAAGCTTTGAATAACTAGATTCATATTTTTGAGTTGACATATTTAAATTCTTATTATAAATTACCAAAAAAATTTATCTATTATAATTATCTTATATTTTTTAAATGGCTAATACAAGATCAATAATCAAAATTTTTAATTCAATGAATCAACTATTAAATAAAATAGAGATAATATAATAATATAATATAAATTCTAAATTAAATAAAAAATTTATAAAGGTTAGAACAATAGTACCTGATTGTTGAATGCTAAATGCAAATGAGATAAATAATCAACTAATTATCTTGTGCAGGAGTGTAGAAAATGAGTTAGAGCCTGCTACCAAGGAGAAGAGCAAATAGAATAAGGAAAGAAGAATTTAAAAATAACTTAGTTTTATAGAATATTATATAGCCATTATACCATTGGAAATTGGCAAGTGAGAGAATATATGGGCTATGAGCTTCGATAAAAACTAAATTCGAAGCATTAACTAACCTTCCAGCTCTCACGGTGCATTTTATCTTTTCCAACCATCGAACCATCCATGCTACATGGCAGCCTGTTAGGTGTATCGCATCTGTCGACTTGAGAATGGAAAAGCCGATGCCTCCCTAGCTCTCCCTGTGGCCGTGCAGAGACTCAAACTTGTTGAAAGCCTGGAACGTCGCTGGAGATGCCTCTCAAGGCCTCCGTTATCTTCAGGGTGGATCCCCATCCTTTCCATCGATAGAGCAAGTCGCCTGTGATGGCCTACGGGCTCAACATCAGGAATGGGAAAGCTGATGGCCTGGTGCCTCTCCTCGCGGTCCTGTGTCGCCTAGCCCTCACCCGCCTCAAGGCCTCTCTCCGCAAGCTCTCCGATAGATCTTCAACGATGATCTCTAGCTGATCCCATGCCTATGGACCCATGCAAGATCTATGATTTAGCTTCCATGGCGGGGCGTTGTTCATCTTCTCGTAGGTGGATGCATCATGCGGTGGAGGGTTTGGGGGCCTAAATCAAGGAGGGCCTAAAGCAAGGGCTTTGGTGGCCCTGCCCTTCAGTCGGCCCTGTTGCCTAGAAAGAAATTCTATTCTTGGGCCATCATGTTGGGGGCAGCATATGATCTACATGGATAAGAAGAAAATCCGTGTCATTTAGAAGTGGTAGGCCCCTACCAAGGTGATGGACCTATGATCTTTCTTGAGGCTTGTCAACTATTATAGATGGTTTATTGTAAGTTACTCCCATCGAGCCATACCATTGATGGAGTTATAGCAAAAGGATCGATAATAAGATTAGTCCTTAAGGTGTCAAGAAGCTTTGGAGAACTTGAAAGCTGCAGTGATGGAGGAGCCTATGCTATGGCTACCAGATCGCATGTTGCTATTGGAAGTCCACATCGATGCCTCAGATTATGCTATTAGAGGGATCCTAATTCAAGAGGGCCATCTGGTGGCTTTTGAAAGTTGAAAGCTAAATGACACAGAGAGGTGATACACCATCAATGAGAAGCGATGGTAGTCCACTACCTAAGAGTGTTGAGGCACTATCTCCTTAGATCATGGTTTGTTATTCGAACAGACAATATGGCCCTCAGCTACTTCCAAACATAAAAGAAGCTATCTCTTAAACAAGCCCACTGGCAGGACTTTCTAGTGGAGTTTGACATGCACTACAACAAAAATAATTTTTAGCGGCAAATTGCCTGTGGCATTTCTTATTATATACTATTAATTTTTTTTTACTTTATTTTGCTAAAAATTTTGCTATCTTTTGATAAGTATTTTTGTTATTAACAACACTTTATTATAAATGCTACTATAAATTTATATTTTACGGCATATAATTAAAGTGGTAGAATCCAAAACTGCTATTATGGCATTTAACTAATATACTGGTAAATAATATCATATTTTATAAAATTTTTAAAAATTATCACTAAATATTAAATTATTAATTTTTTATCTAGAGATTTGGTTTAGTCATATTGATCTCATAAAATATGTTATTATATATGTATATTCTTAGTATTACTTATTTAATGACATGAATGTATATTAATAAGTTAAATAAATTATTTTTATATGTTAATGATATAAATTATAGTTTAGTGGTTAAGGGCTTGCCATTCAAATAAGAGATCATTAGTTTGAATCCTCTCTTCATTTGAATTCTATAATATATAGTTTATTTTTTATAATTTTTATCGATATATAAAAAATGTCTGTATTAAAATTTTAAACCCACTTTCATATGCCATTAAACAAAAATTTTTATTGATATTTTTCTAAAAATGCTGATAATTAATTGCCAGCACCATCTTAAGATAGTACATTAAAAAATATCATAAAAATATTAGTAAAAGTATTTGTGGCATTCTTTCTAGCCTATAGCGGCACTTAAAAATATCACTAATGATAGTTTTATTATAGTGATGACCCTAGAGTATAAGCTAGGGTGTATGAATCAGATGGCCGATGCCTTAAGTCGCAAGGCCACGCTCATTACTTTAAAGGTGGAGGAAAGTGGAGTTAGCTAAGTGCAAATGACCCTTCTACTAAAGATTCGAGAAGGGCTGTTGAAGGATCCTATAGCTATTACCCTAAAGTAGCTCATTGAAGAAGGAAAGGCGCGATGGTTTTAGTTAGAGGATGGACACATTTTAACAAAAGGGCATTGAGTGTATGTGCCTCGGTGGGCAATCTTAGAAGAGAACTCTTGCAATAATGCCATGATACTCTTTGGACCGGCCACCCAGGAATGCATCGAACCCTTGCCCTCTTGGAGCGAGCATACTACTGGCCAAAGATAAGGAAGAATGTGGAAGAATATGTCTAGGCATGTCTCATTTACTAACAGGATAAGGTAGAGTGGAGCAAGTTTGGTGCCCTTCTTAAACCCTTATCGATGCCAAAATAGCCATATATGGGAGAGCATCTTTATGGACTTCATCTCAATTCTACCAAAGGTGGGGGAGTATGGGTCGATCCTTCTGGTGGTGGATCGGTTCTCCAAGTATGACATCTTTATCCCAGCATCCCTGTATTACTTGGCGAAGGAGGCAACTCGATTATTCTTGATGCATGTGGTGAAGTATTGGGGCATCCCTCAGAACATAGTTAGTGACAAGGATTCTAGGTTCTTGGATAATTTTGGACCGGACTCTTCAAGCTTCTTAGTTTCAAGCTTTACTTCTCCACCAGCCTTCACCTCGAGACTGACGGCCAGACTAAAGAATAAATGCTCTTCTCGAGCAATATTTGTGGTACTTCGTGAGTGCCAATCAAAAGAATTGGGTGAAACTGCTTGACATAACCTAATTCTCTTACAACCTACAGTAGAGCTCTACATCGAGCAAGAGCCCCTTCGAGATCATCACTGGATAGCAACTCTCCACTCCATATATAGTGCTTGTAGGGTATATAGGGAATAGCCTATCTGCATACCATTTGGCCAAATAGTGGCACTGCAATATTAGGATTGCACGGGCATATTTTGAGAAGGCTGCTAAGAAGATGAAGAAGTGGCTGACAAGGGATGGAGACCCTTGAACTTTAAGCAAGGTGAGATGATGCTGGTCAAGCTTCAACCAACCCAACTTTGGCTCTTTTGCAAAGTGCATAAAGGACTAGTTCGCAAGTATAAGGGTTTGTTCCCCATCCTTGGGAGGGTAGAAAATGTATCCTACCAGATGCAACTTTTCGCGTGGCTCAAGGTACATCCAATATTTTATAAAAGTTGCCTCAAGTTGTACCATGCCGACCAAGTAGATTCCATGAGGAACAAGTCAAGCCATCCAACTCATATTTCTACCTCCTTGGAGAGATGGGTCGATAACATCCTAATGGATAGAGTCCAAGTTCTACCTAATGGTACAGAAGAGATCTAGTACTTGATGAAGTAGAAAGGACTTCCTGAGTCAAAAGCAAGCTGGGAATTAGAGAACTCACTACAATATGAGAAGGATTGGGTTGAAGCATATATACAAGAGGAGTGCATCAACGAGGACATTGACCTGATCAAGTAGGAGACTCTATTAGGATCATTTTGCCTAACATTTTGCTTGACAATAGCCTTTGACATTGTCTTGTATATTTTTTGTAACTAGATAACATGAGCAACTGCCACTGGGCTACTTTTCCTTGTTTTAGGTGAGTTTTGGGGATTTTCCTTGTGTCAGGGCTTGCAACAGTGGGCCACGAAAATGCAATGCCACTAAATAATTTGGAACGCTTGGGGTGGGATTTGGGTGGATGCCCTACTTGTATAGTATTGAAAGGATGGGCGAGAATAATCCAATGGGCTAGTTTCCTTATGGATTCTTGTGGTGCCATTGTTGCCTTCCCTATCTCCTGAGCTCCCTGATTGTAATCTGAGCAGCAGTTGCATAGGCTTGTAATCCTTCAATTTCATTAACGAAAATATTATTTTTATAGTTTCATATTTGACTGTATTGCCTTGTCGATCGATAGTGATTCTCTTGAGAGCAAATGCAGCCATGGGTCGAGCTCAACTATTGGACGCTCCATGGTGACCTTCTAGCCTCACCAACCTTGAGTCCTTCCATAAGGGCTTCGTCGACCTCGGTGCCAATGTTAAGATCATCCACCCCATCATTCACTATAACATCTCTGACCTCATTAGCAACATCTTGCCATCAACCAACCCAATGTGACCACCAACAACAATGCCGCCATCAACGTCCCTAGCTTCACATTGGTCGCCAATTTCATCATGGCAAAATATGGCTCAAGGAACTTCTAGAAGGATCAGACTGACCCAAACCATAATATGTGGATTGTCATCCATTCCTCCATCATCTGCCCAGTAGCAAATCTCTTATTGGTGCATAAAATAGTTCATTCATACCTCGGTAGGCCATGGAAGCAATGTTGTCATTTTAGGAGTTTCAAAAACTCCTCTCCCCACACAGGCGGCCGTTCCGTGAGCGCCTCATGCACGCGCGTTCATTTCATGAGCGCATCATGTGCGTGCGGCTATTTCCATGTTTGTTCCACATTCAGTCCATGCGCGGGCGGCTGTTCCGCTAGCACTCCGCATGCGGGCGGGCATTCCATGAGTCATTCACACACTCAGGCTATTTTGAGCCTATAAACAGGCCCCTATCCTTAGCATTTTGAAACGCATCGAGAGTTCTTCTTTCCCTCTTTCTAAAGTTTCTCAACACACACTCTCTCTCACTCATTATTTTTTATTTGATCATTTAGGTTGAGGACAAGTTTGATCGGTATTCGATTAAGATCATGCCACCGACAGGCATTGAAGTACTTAGCTTTCAGATTATACTTTGGAGGAGGGTGTGTAGTCCAAATCTTTACATGAGAAGAGGTTGAAGTCTCCTTTAAGGAAGTGGTTTAACCACTTCCCAAGCTAGGTTCTTTTTTTTTTTGGTTTGTTGTTTGTCACATTGCTTCACACACATCATAAAAAAAATTTATAATTTTCTATAACAGTCTAAAGGAGAATTTATAGATATTTTTTGTAGTGCATGCATATAATTTTATATTAAATATAATTATTATACATAATTATAGTTTATGTTCCTTATATATATTGAATGAAGGAAGCACGTAGGGTTTCTAACTTTACTTTTGAAATTTTTTTTTGATAAATATATGCAGCAAAAGCTATTATTAATCATATTAAAAATAAGATCTATTGATCTAATCTAAAAATTCTACATGCTACAGAATCTAATATATTATATATGCATGCATATCTGAAAATAAAAATAAAATCAATAGTAAAACTATTTTACTGCTCTACGTGTTTAGAATATGTTATCTTTTTGTGGATAGATGAACTCCATAATTTAATCTCCTCGGTATAGATCTGATTACCACGACGTAGCCACACATGCATCTGGCCTCCATGAGTAATCCACATGAGGTCCTGATTTCGATCAGTTCCTTCCGAGTGCCAGCTCTGCAAAAATCTTCAACGGCTGATTTAGATCAAACTTCTTTTGATCATTTTCATCGGGTCTTCGGATGTTCCAGATTCCAATGAATATAGATGAGAAGTTAAGGAGGTTCTCTATCTGCATCTATGAAGTCATGATCCTCGTAACTTATTGATCTAAATTCCAAATCCTAGATATATTCTAGGGTATGCTCTCACCCAAATTCTTTGCGCCTAGAACTCTCTTTCCTTTTTAATTTTTCTCACGTAGAAGAGCTCACGCACAAGATCATAAACTCCTTTTCCAATCTTCCTTTTTGTCGCTCTTTTTCTCTTCCTCTCTCTTTTTCTCTCTTTTTGCATGTCCATAAAAACCATCATTTTATAGAAGCGTACAAAACATGAGAGGCATGAGGGGTTGGTTTAGATTAAGTAGTTACCCATTTAAATTCAAATCCCATTTGAATTCAATTGATAACAAGATCAAACTAATCCATAAGGCACGTGAAAAAGGAGAACGCATGCCCTTCCTTGCATGCAAAACTTCACAAGAAACATCTTTCTCATGAAAAAAGGATGGTGCAAATCAAAAGGTGATGTGGCGCATGGGAAGACTAGTCAAACTAGTCTCATTATTTGTTCTCTAAATGAACCAATCCAATCCAAATTGGTTAGGCCCAATTAGACGAGATTAAATCCAACTTATTTACACTTAATTAGGCTTAATTAAATTCTAATCAAATCAGAAATCAATCAAGCCAAATTCTTGATTAAATCAGGGATTAAACCTTCTTGATGATTAGATCATCTTATAACCTAATCGGATCAAATCCAAATAAATCCAATTCAATTGGTCTTGATCCAAAAATAATTACTCAATCAAACTAAGTTAATTAGTGATCAAATTACTAATTAAACTTTTCTTGAACAGCCACTAGATCGGATAGGAACCTTTAGTGTGTATGACCTAGCATGTTCGAACCTAAGTCAGGAGCATAGAAACTAATTTTCTATACTAATCGAAGTAACCATCTAGTAATGGTATCGGACGTCCGGATAGGCCAAATAATACAATCGCAATATTAAGAACCTATATGAATATGGTTACCGCATAATTCATCTCTTTGATCTCTGTGTATAGGATGACTCAGGGTTAAACTATCAACTCTGAAAGATACATCCAAATCATGTCTCAAAGCAATTAGTTCTGTGACCCCTCACTAGGACTATCCTGGCCAAGATTTTGCTAAATTAAAATACTATTGAACATAGCTCCTAAGTCTAGGAGTGGTCAATCATATCTTAACTCATGCACCAACTTCTTAAGTACTTGACTGTATCCAAAAATCTTCCATCATTGATTAAAAATTTAGGTAGTTCGACACCAAAGTACGGTAAGTTGCTTGAAAGTTATCATGATGATCTTAGATCGAAGAAATACTTATGCTCATATTCCATCAGAATAATTCTTGATAGCACAAAAGCTCTGGAGTCGATCATGTACAGTGCAGATGTACTCCTATATCTCACCTGCATGTCATACCAGTGTCTCTACACTTCTTGGTTAAGAGGACAATTAATTTATATGACACATAATGATCTATACTCGATAAATATTATCATTCTTGATAATAATATATCATTTAATCATGAATAATTTTAAGAACAAATGACAAATCCTTCTTTATCGATTCTTAATAGTCCTAAGAACTTCATCACAATAGAAGGAGTTCATTAGAAGATGAAAAATTTATGATGAAAAAATTAAAATAATTTTTATTTAATTAATAATTTATATATAATTACATAAAATAGCTCGATCATCAACAAGCTAATGATTGACTTTAGAATATTATTTCCAACAATCTCCTACTTGGACTAAAGCCAATCGATGCAGTATCGTATATCCATCTTCGACTTGAAGTCATCGAACTTCTTCACTGCAATGGCTTTAGTGAATGGGTCATCCAGATTCTCCTTCCCATTGATCTTTTGAAGATTGACGTCATCTCAATCCATGATCTCCTAAATAAGGTGAAAATGGTGTAGAATATGCTTCGTCTGCTGGTATATCTTTGGTTTCTTCGTTTGAGCATGGCTCTAGAGCTATCGTAGAAAAGCAAAACTGAACCATCGAGAAAGGATGCTACTCCAAGCTCGGTGATGAACTTTCTTAGATACACTGCTTCTTTGGCAGCATCTGATGCAGCAATATATTCCACCTCGCACACTGAATAGACCACAATGTGCTGCTTGAAACTTTTTCATCAGACAGCACCACCATTAAGGGTAAACACATACCCCGACACATTCTTGCTGTTATCGTGATCAAACTAAAAACTAAAGTTCGTAAACTCCATAAGTTTCAAGTCTTATTCACTATAAACAAACCACTAGTCCTTAGTATTTTTCAAATACTTCAGGATGGTTTTAATAACCTTCCAGTGATTCTCCTTTGGATCATATTGGTATCTACTCACTACCCCTAGTGAGTATGCCACATCTGATCACGTACATATCATGGTGTACATAATAGATTCTACTATCGAAGCATATAAAATTTTACTCATAGCTCTCTCTCTTAAGTTGTTGTCAGACAATCTCTCTTCGAGAGAAAAATTTCATAGCCTATCAATAGATAGCCCTTCTTAAAATTTTTTATGCTGAACCTCTTCAGCACAGTGTCAATATACGTGGACTGGAACAATCCAAGCAACCTTTTAAATTTATCTCTATAGATTTTCATCCCTAGGATGTAGGAAGCTTCTTTTAGATCTTTCATAGAGAACTGTGATGACAGCCAGATCTTTATTCCTTATAATGCAAGGACATCATTTTCAATCAAGAGAATATAATCCATATACAAAATAAGAAATACAACTGTTGGATCATTAGTCTACTTATATATTTAGAACTCTTCTTTATTCTTAACGAAGCCATACATCTTGATCGTTCTATCAAAACATATGTTCCAACTCCGAGATGCCTGCTTCGGTCCATAAATGGACCTTTAAAGCTTGCATATCTTAGACTCATCTATGGATGTGAAACTTTCAGATTGTATCATATATATCTATTCATCCAGCTCTCCATTTAGAAAAACTGTCTTCATATCCATCTGTCAGATTTCATAGTCGAGATGTGCAGCTATCACAAGCATGATCCGAATAGACTTGAGCATTGCCATAGAAAAAATATCTTATCATAGTCTATACCATAATGTTGATAATATCGCTTGATAATCAGATAGGCTTTATAGGTCTTCATCTTTTCGTCTATGCTTTTTTTTCTTTTGAAGACCCACTTACATCCTACGAATTTTATCCCTTTGGGAGGGTCAACTAGTGTCCATATATCATTGATCTTTATGGACTCCATTTTGGATCTCATGGCCTCAAGCCATTTTCCAAAGTCGGATCTCTGCATTGTATCCATGGAGGTGATCGAATCCTCATCATTCTCATTGAGTTTGATAGAATCACCATTCCGAACCAAGAAACCATAGTATCTATCCAGCTGATGTGGTACTCTACCAGATCGTCTTAAGCGTGTAGGTTCAGTAGGCTCCGAGTTTGATCAAATTAAATTCAGTTCAGGTTCAGCTACTTATGTTAATTTTTCTATCTACCGAACTTTCTTAAGCTTGACCGTAGAGATATTAGTTCCTTCATCAAGGAACTTTTTTTCTAAAAAGATTGCCTTAAGACTGACAAACATCTTTTGTTCGTCAGCTAGGTAGAAGTAATATCCTTTGATCTCTTTTGGGTATCCTATAAAGCTACACTTGTCAAACCTAGGTCCAAGCTTATTTGTTACAAAATGTTTGACATAAGTCAGACAACCCCAAATTCTAAGGGACGAGAGTACTAGCTTACGCCCTATCCACATCTCATATGGTATTTTAGAAACAGACTTACTCAAAATTTTATTTAGAATATAACAAGCTGACTCGAGCGCATATTTTCATAAGAAGATAGGCAGACCGACAAACCCCATCATAGATCGAATAATTTTCAATATGGTTCGATTCCTTCTTTTAGACACACCATTATACTGTGGTATTTCAGAAGGAATCCATTGGAAGAGAATCCCATTCTTCCTAAGTTATGTCAAAAATTTACTAAAAAGATACTCACCCCCTCAGTTAGACTGAAGAGTTTTAATACTCTTCTCAGTTTGCTTTTCTACTTCATTATGGAATAGTTTGAATATTTCAAATGACTCCGACTTATGCTTCATTATATAGACATATCAATATCTAGATAGGTCATCTGTGAATATTATGAAGTAAAAATATCTACCTTTAGCACATGTACTCATGGGTCAACATACATTAGTATGTACTAGATCTAAGAGTTCATTGGCTCGTTCATCCTTTCCAATAAAAGGTGACTTGATCATTTTTTCAAGGAGACAGGACTCACAGGTCGGAAGTGATTCACAATCACTGACCTTAAGAATTCCTTCTTAAGCCAACCTATTTATTCTATCTTTGTTAATATGACCTAGCCAAAAGTGCCAAAGATAGATATCTGACACATCGTCAAATCTAGAATATTTACCAGAGAACTGGACTACATTAACAGACTGTGATAATAGATATATTTTGTTATTCAATTATCCAACATAAACTATAACATCATTCAAAATGATATCATAAAAATTTGCTTCTATTGAAAACTGATAATTATTCTTGGCCAAAAGGCCTACAAAAATTACATTCAATTAAAAACTTGGATAAAAGTGATAATCACTAAGAATAACTCTATAAGAATTGATTATAAGGTTCATGATTCCTAAAGTTAGAATTGAAACCTATCTTTCATCTCCAACATTCAGGAATCTCTCGCATTTACCAAATCTTCTACTAACCTATAAATCCTGCATCGAATTACCAATATGATAAGGGCATCCGATATCTAATACTTAGGCATTAGTATCATAAATTAAGAAGTTGCAAGTTGTTATCATATAATTATCTTGCCGAACAACTACTTGCTTCCTCCTTGACCTATTCGGATCTAGGATGGCAATGTATTGAGGACAGTTTCTCTTTTAATGCCCCTACTTCTTACAAAAGAAGCACTCTGCGTGGCTCTGATCAGGCTTGTGCTTCTTGGTCTGACCCTATGTAGACGTCCCAGTAAGTGGCTGCACCTTCTTATTCTTTTTTTTCTTAATTTTCTTTTCTTTCTTAAAGGATCAATCAGAAGAAGACCCTCCCACTATATTCATCGATCCTTTTTAGAGCTGGTGATCCTTCTCAAAGTTCTGCAGCAATCCCAATAAGCTATGGTAGTTCACTGTAGGTTTTATCATTTTGAAATGAGTAAAGAAAAGGAGCAAGGACTTGAACAAAAAATTCAGGATCGCATCCTTCCTGAGCTGCTCATGCAAAAAAAATTCAGCTTACTCAGACATTCAATCATCTCGATCATGTATAATACATGATCAGTGACTGACGTCCCATCCCTCATATGAGCATTGAAAATAGCATAGCTAGTTTTGAGCCTTTCAATGTCATCAAGCATGCCAAAAGAATCATTCAATATTTAAAGCATCTCCTCAAGCTGGGCATTCTCGAACCTACGGCTAAACTCATCATTCATTACCACCATCATGATGCATCGAACGATGGTGAGGTCATTAAGCCACTTCTGGTAAGTATCTCAGATTGCTCTTCTAGCATTCGAAGCTGGCTCCTCAGGTGTCGGATCAGTTAATACATACAAGATCCACTCATGCTCCAGGATGATCTTCAACTTTTGATACCAGCTATCGAAGTTGGGTCTCATGAGTTTATCATTGTCCAACAATGATCGAAATGATAGGGTAGTGACCATTTCTATATTAAAAAAAAATCATAAACCTAATTAGTATATAAATTATTTAATCTAAAGATTTGAACTTTAGTCTAAAGGTTCTCCCACTATTTTATTTGAATTAATAGTCTCTACCTTCAATTCAAGAAATTATCCATAATTTCTTAATGGGTACTAGAATCCACATAGACTAAATACAAGCTCAACTTTGGTTGATCAACCAGTGTGCACCTATGGATAGGTTCATAACTAATTGTTTCACCAAACAACTTTTAGTAATCTAATTTTTGCCCTAAAAATCTAATCAGTGGGCTTTGGCCTTTACTAAAAAGATTCAGTTAGGTCCAACCACTAACATGATCATATTTGGTACATCAGATCAATAAATGATCGGGTCCAATTTTGGTCGGCCAACCTGACCACCATTAGAAAGATACGATCAAATTATCATATTATGAATGATAATTTTATTAATCAATAAGCACCAGGTCTTTGGTCCTCCAATGATTATTAAACTAATGAATTCATTATCACTCAACTTAATGGGAGTCTATGACTTAGTTATCATCATAACTTTATCATTTTAAGAATCTAATAATTTTAAAAAATTTTATTAACCAATTTTAAGAAGAATTGACCAATCAATTTGGATCATTCCATTGACTTCACCAAGTTAGATCAATAAGAACCTAATTAAAACTGGCATTAGGAGCACCTAAATCAGTCAAACTGATTTACCTAATTGACATGGGTGAGCTTAAATCACCAAGTGATCTAATCAAAATCTAACTCACCAGAATGGCCAAGTAAGTAAGATCAGTGGAAGGGATATGCCATTAACTCGTCAAAAATTGAATCAATGTGAGCAGCTCCCAATTAAAAACTACTGGTCTGAACTGCCATACTTACCTTAGACACCATCAAATTCATTAGTTTCAATTTGACCAACCTAGCAATTTTAAGTTCGACTGCGTAGCCATGAATCAAGTCCATTTGGTTCTTGTTAAAGACACGGGCTTAACCAACTATAACTATTGTAATTTAGTCTAAAGAGTCCTTGATCTAATCTAAATCAATATTTGATTAGATTTGATCAATTACTCTAATTTAGTCCATTTTATAACTAATCTTAGGTCTAACCCAATTAATGGACCTAATTCGACTAACCTAATAACTCACATTTTATAATTAATGGCTTAGGATCTTTAATACATAATTCTAGATCCTAATTCATCATACTTAATTCTCAATTAAGTTTAAGGTTAAGGGTTAGGATTCGGTATTTCAAAAATATTTTTTAAAATTTTTAAAAGATTTTTTACATTCTAGCACTATTTCACTAAATAGGTCGACTCATTTCAAAAATGGATAGGCTTATTTTATAAACAAGCACTAGATGTAGGTTTGATCTAATAAAATCAGCTAATTATGACATTCAACCAACTTCTCAGTCGAACTGGCTCAGATCCCATTCAAGCTGGCCCGAGTAAAAGTCGAGCTGGCTCGATTCTTGAGATAGCCAGCTCGGGCAGAATGCCCGAAGGCCATCATTCTAATCAGGTGGGCTCGGATCCCATCCGAGCCAATCCAAATTGAAGTCGAGTCGGCTCGGTTCTTGATCGAATCGGCTGGAGCATCAATCTAAAAATTATATCATGGCTGGCATGCTGGTTGAACTAGCTCGATTCTTAAAAGAGCCAACTCGATCGATGAACAAAACCTTCCAAAGTTCCTATTCAGGTTTAATCTAAAACTATGTACTCTATATAAAAATCATGAAATTATTTAGATCTAATCTCAACATTAATTCATGATAAAAATTTAGATTAAACCCTTCAAACACATTATAAAAATTATTAGATCTATTCTAAAGGCTTTATGATCAATTTTATAGATCACAACATACCAAGATAATCTTTCCACTATAAAGGATAAACCTTACAACATGACAACCTACAGTCCGTGAAATCATTATTTTTATTTTTTTAGATCTGATTATTATTTAGATCTAATTTAAAAATAATCTAAATCATGCATATATAATATATTAAAGAACCTACTGCTTTGATACCAATTGAAGGGAGCACGTAGGATTTCTAGCTCTACTTTCAAAAAAAAAATTTGATAAATATACGCAGTGAAAACTATTATTAATCATATTAATAATAAGAGTTATAGATCTAATCTAAAAATCCTATACAGGATCTAATATATATATGCATGCATATCTAAAAAATAAAAATAAAATTAATAGTAAAACTATTTTACTACTCTACGTGTTCATAATATGTTATCTTTTCGCAGATAGATGAACTCCATAATTTGATCTCTTCAATGTAGATCTAATCACCACGACGCAGCCACACATGTGTCTAGCCTCCATGGGTAATCCAAACGAGGCCCTAATCCTGATCAATTCCTCTCGAGTGTTATCTCTGCAAAAATCTTCATCGGCTGATTTAGATCAAACTTTTTTTGATCATTTTCATCGGATCTTCAGTGAAGAAAATAGTGTAGGATTTGCCATGCTACTTTCAAAAAATATTATAAAAATAGCAATAATATAGTAAAAATTAATTAATCTAATTAATTATCTATTGATTATATCAGAGTATTTAATCCTACATATTAGGATCTAAACATAATATGTATGCATATATCAATAGATCTAAAAATAAAATTATGTAATAAATTATTTACTACATCTACGTGTTCAGAATATAATATCTTTTCATGGATAGTCGATCATCATAATCTGAGTCCATCAGATAATGCTCTAGTATCATGTCACAGCCATACATATGTCTGGCCTCTATGGTTGGTCCACACGGAGCTCCTGATCTCGATTAGCCCGACTGGAGTGCTAGCTCCTCGTCGGAGTCTTCAATGGATGATCATGATCGATTCGATCGATCATATATTTTCTTATTTCTTAGATATTTTAAAAAATTAAAACATAAATATTGGAGGATGATGAAGATGTATTTTAAATTTGGTGGCGATTCGATGCTCACAGCACTCAATCTCTCCACCCAAATCCAGATTCCCAAATCTAGGATTTCACTCGGTCCAAAAATTCTAACACACTAAAAATCCTATCACGTTCTCTCTGTGTAGAGTTTTTCTATGAATTTAGTTTTCACAGAAAGATAATTTTTAGATATATAATCTCTATTTAGATTATATCTAAAAATAGGATATCCTTAGAGATGAAAATCACAAAAGAAGAGAGGCATAAAGAAAAAGAAAAGTGTTGTAGGATCTTGTTTACCTTTACTCCAAGATTTTTTTCACCTAGAACTGATACCTAAACACTTTAAAATTTTTTCCACACAATGCTAACCCCATCTCCTATATGCACAAAAATTTTCATAATTTATTGACATGAATATCATGAGAAAACTGCATGAAAAATGATAAGGATCAAGTGGTTGAGAGATTTTAACTACTCACTTGATTTCAAAAATCAAATGAGCATCTTATCCTTATCCAAAGCCCCCTCCCTTGTATTTAACATGCAGAAGGACCTTTCTTCTGCATGCACATTTTATTTTTCAAAAAATTTTTGATAAACAAAAGGGAGAGAGTGGGAAGCAGAGTGGAAAAGTCAAAAATGGTGGGTGCATGGGAGAATTTGAATTCAAACTTCATTTGACTTGGTCATAATTGGTTTCAACCAAACCAATTAATTTAGATCCAATTAAATTAGGTTAAACCCAACCAAATTAGGCTTGGCCTAATTCAATATAATTCTAATTAAATTAAAAATTAATTAGATCTACGTCCTGATCAAATTAGGGTCAAAACTCTCATAATGATTAGGTCATCTCATAACCTGATCGGATCAAATCCAATTGAATCAAATTCAATCAAACTTGATCAAATCCTCATCGCTCAATCAAATTAAGTTAATGAGCAATCAAATTGCTAATTAATCCTTCAAAAAATATCTCAGTCCAAATCAAATGGGTTATTGGGCAATAGAGTCCTATCAACATGAAACTCTAAAAGAGTCCTAAATCAGTGGAACTCTTGAACCCAGTGATCCAAATAAATCAAACTCGTGATCATAGAGTCTCAGACTAGTAAAACTCTTAATCAGAGAGTCTCAGATAAGTAGAACTCAGAGTTTCAGTCTAGTAGGACTCTTGGTCATAGAGTCCCAGTCTAGTAGGACTCTTGACCATATGTCCTAGATTATCAGGACTCATGAGCAGAGAGTCCTAGATAAGTAAGACTTAGAGTTTCAATCCAATAGAACTCTTGGTCATAGAGTTCCAGACCAATGAAACTCTTGAGTAGCCATTAGATCAGGTAGAAACTCCTAATGTGTGTGATCCCGTAGGTCAAAACCTAAGCCGGTAGCATAGAAATCAATTTCTATACTAATCGAAGTGACCATCTAGCAATGATACCCAACGTCCGGATAGATCGAATAATTACAATCGCAATATTCAGAACCTACACGAATATGGTTATCGTATAATTCATCTCTATGATCTCTATTTAATAGATGACTCTGGGTTAGACTGTCAACTTCAGAAAATACATCCATGTCGTATCTCAAAGCAATTAGTCCCGTGACTCCTCACTAAGACTATCCTAATAAAGATTTTGCTAAATTAAAATACAATTGAACACAGCTCGTAAAATTAGGAGTGGTCAATCCCATCTTGATATATGCATCGACTCCATAAGTACTTGACTGTACCCATGAACCTTTCATCACTGAATTAAAAATTCAGATAGTCCGGCACCAAAATAAAGTGAGTTGCTTGAAAGTCACCATGGTGATCTTAGATCGAAGGGATATTTATATCCATATTCCATTGAAGCTAATCTTAACAGAAAAAAAGCCTCGGAGTTAGTCACGTTCAGTGCAGATGTACCCATACATCTTATTTGCATACCATATCAATGTCTCAACACTTCTTGGTTATGCGGACAACCAACCTATATGGCACACAACGACCTATACTTGAAAAACATTATCATCCTAAGTAACAACATATCATTTGGTCATAAACTATTTAAGGACTAAATGACAAATTCTCCTTTGCTGAATCTAGATAGTCCTAAGGACTTTATCACAACATAGTAGTTCATTAGAAGACAATAAAATTTATGATAAAAAATATTAAAATAATTTTTATTAATTTATAATTTATATATAATTATAAATATATGATCCAACCATCAATAGACTGATGATTGACTTTGGGACACATTTTCAATAATCTTTCACTTGAACTAAAGCCAATCGATGCAGTATTTAATACCTATCTTCGACTTAAAGTTGTCAAACTCCTTTACCATAATAGCTTTAGTGAATGGATCGATCAGATTTCCCTTTTCATCGATCTTTTGAAGGTCGACGTCACCTCGATCCACAATCTCTTGGACAAGATGGTAGCGGCGTAGAATATGCTTCATCCGCTGGTGTTCCTTTGATTCCTTCGCCTGAGCAATGGCTTCAGAGCTGTCGTAATAAAGCAGAACTAGACCATCAAGAGAGGGTGCTACTTCGAGCTTGGTGATGAATTTTCTTAGTCATACCGCTTCTTTGATAGCATCTGATGCAACGACATACTCCATCTCACAAACTGAATCAGCCATAGTGTGCTGCTTGGAACTCTTCCAGCAAATGACTCCACCATTAAGAATAAATATGTATCCTGATATACTCTTTCTATCATCATGATCGGATTGAAAACTGAAGTCTGTGAACCCCATAAATTTTAAATCTGATTCACCATATACAAGCTACTGGTCCTTAGTATTTCTTAAATACTTCAGGATGGTTTTAACAACCTTCCAGTGATTCTCTCCTAGATTAGATTAGTATCTACTCACTACACCTAGTGAGTATGCCACATCTGATCACGTACATGTCATGATGTATATTATAAAATCCACTATTGAAGCATATGGTATTCTATTCATACGCTCTCTATCTAGAGGTGTTATTAGATAATTCCTCTTTGAAAGAGAAATTTCATGATCTATCGGTAAATAGTCTTTCTTAAAATTTTTCATGCTGAATCATTTTAGCATAATATCAATGTACGTGGATTGGGATAATCCAAGCAACCTTTTAGATCTATTTCTATAGATTTTGATCCCTAGAATATAGGAAGCTTCTTCCAGATCTTTCATGGAGAACTATGATGACAACCAGATCTTTATTCCTTATAATGCTGGGACATCATTCCCAATTAAGAGAATGTCATCCACAAACAATATTAGGAATACTATTGCTGGACCATTAGTCCATTTGTATATGCAGGGCTCCTCTTCGTTCTTAATAAAGCCATATATTTTGATTGTTCTATTAAATCGTATGTTCCAGCTCTAAGATGCCTGCTTTAGTCCATAAATGGACTTTTGAAGCTTACACACCTTAAACTCATCTATGAATGTGAAACCTTTAGGTTGTATCATATACACCTCTTCATCCAGCTCTCCATTCAGAAAAGCTATTTTCACATCCATCTGCCAGATTTTATAGTCCAGATGGATAGCTATGGCAAGCATTATCTGAATGGATTTGAGCATTGCCACAGAAGAGAATGTCTCATCATAGTCAATACCATAACGTTGATGATACCTCTTGGTAATCAGACAGGCTTTATAGATCTCCACCTTTCCATCTGTGCCTCTTTTTCTTTTGAAGACCCACTTATATCCTATGGATTTTACCTCTTCGGGTGAGTCAACCAATGTCCATACATCATTGACCTTCATGGATTCCATCTTGAATTTCATGACCTCAAGCCATTTCTCAGAGTTGGATCTCTGCATTGCATCCATATAGGTGATTGGATCTTGATCGTTCGCATCGAATTCGATAGGATCCTCGTCCTAGATTAGAAAACCATAGTATCTATCTGGTTGACATGCTAGTCTACCAGATCTCCTTAAGGATTTTCTACAATGGGTTCTAGGTCTGATCTAATTAGATCCAGCTCAGGTTCAATAATTTGTATCCATTCTTCCATCTGTCGTACTTCATCAAGTTCGATCTTGGAGGCATTAGTTTCTTCACCAAGAAACTTCTTTTCTAAAAAGACTATCTTAAGACTAACAAACATTTTTTGCTCATCAGCAAGGTAGATGTAGTATCCTTTAGTTTTTTTTGGGTAACCTATAAAACTATACTTATCAGACCTAGGTCCAAGCTTGTCTGTCATCAAACATTTGACGTAGATCGGACACCCCCAAACCCTAAGGTGTGAAAGCATTGGCTTACGCCCTGTCCATATTTTATATGGTGTTTTATTAATAGATTTACTCAAAATTCTATTTAGAATATAACAAGCTGACTCGAGCGTATATCCCCATAGGAAGATCGGCAAATCAGTAATCCCATCATGGATTGAACCATGTCCAATGGGATCCGATTTTTTTTTTCAGATACACCATTCTGTTGTGGTGTTCCAAGAGGAATCCATTGGGAGAGAATCTCATTCTCTCCAAGATATATCAGAAACTCATTGAAAAGGTACTCACCTCCTCGATCAGATCGAAGAATTTTAATACTCTTTTTAGTTTGCTTTTCTACCTCATTTTGAAATAGTTTGAACATTTCAAATGACTCCGACTTATGCTTCATTAAATAGACATATCCATACCTCGATAGATCATCTGTGAAGGTTATGAAGTAGAAATATCCACCTCTGGTACTTAAGCTCATGGGTCCACATACATCCAAATGTACTAAACTCAAGAGTTCAGTGGCTCGTTCATCTTTTTCAGTAAAAGGTGATTAGATCATCTTACCAAGAAGACAGGAGTCACAGGTCGAAAGTGACTCACAATCACTAAGCTCAAGAATTCCTTCTTGAGCTAATCTATTAATTCTATTCTTGTTAATATGATTTAGCCTACAATGCCAAAGGTAGACATCAGATACATTACTAATTCTAGGATATTTATTGGAGGATTGAATCACATTAACAGACATAGAAAGTAAATAAATTTTATTATTTAATTATTTAATCAAAATTATAATACCATTCAAAATGATATTACAAAAATTTTTTTTTATTGATATTTCAAAATCATTCATGGCCAAAAAGCTTACAAAAATGACATTCAATAAGAAAGTTGGATAATAATGACATTCATTAAGAATAACTTTATTTGAATTGATTACAAGGTTCATGATTCTTAAAGCTAGAATTAAAACTTATCTTCCATCTCAAACGTTCAGAAACCTCTCACCTTGATCAAATCTCCTACTGACCTGCAAGCCCTGCATAGAATTACAAATATGATAACGACTTCCAGTATCTAATACCCAGGCAGTAGAATCAAATAAGAAAAATTACAAGGTGTTATCATATAGTTATCTTGCCCAGCAACCACTTGCTTCTTCTTCAGCCTGTTCGGATCCAGAGAGGCAATGTATAGAGGATAGTTCCTCTTCCAGTGCCCCTGCTTCTTGCAGAAGAAGCACTCTACCTGGCTCTAGTCAGGCTTGTGCTTCTTGGTCTGATCCTGTGCAGTCGTCCCAGCATGCGACCGCACCTTCTTATTTTTCTTCTTGTTCTTCTTCCCTTTCTTAAAGGATAGACGACCAGAAGAAGACCCTCCCACTACATTCACCATCTCCTTATAGAGTTGGTGATCCTTCTCAAAGTTTTGCAGCAACCCCAACAAGCTATGGTAGTTTACTATAGGCTTTGTCATTCTAAGATGAGTTAGGAAGGGGAGGAAAAACTTGCATAAAGAATTAAGGATCGCATTCTTACCGAGCTGCTCGTGTAGGAAAAGCCCAACTTGCTAAGACACTCAATCATCTCGATCATGTACAATACATGATCGATGACTAAGGCCCCATCCCTCATTTGAGCATTGAAAATGGCATAACTTATTTTGTGCCTTTTAACATCATCCGACATGCCAAAAGAGTCATTCAATATTTGAAGCATCTCCTATGGCTGGGCATTTTCAAATCTATGATTGAACTCATCATTCATTATCGTCAGCATTATACATAGAATGGTGGCACGGTCATTGAGCCACTTCAGATAAGTGTCTCAGACCGCTTTCCTAGCATTCGGGACTGGCTCCTTAGATGCTCGATCTATTATCATATAAAGAATCCACTCAAGCTCCAGGATGATTTTCAACTTACGATACCAGCTATCATAGTTGAGTCCCATTAATTTGTCATGGTCTAACAATGATCGAAGCGATAGGTTAGTGGCCATATCTGCACACAAGAAAAAAATCAAACCTAATTAGTATATGAATTATTAATCCTAAAGACTTGGACTTTAGTCTAAAAGTTCTTCCACTATTTTATATGAATTGGTAGCCTCTACCTCCAATTCGAGAAATTACTCTAATTTTTTAGTGGATACTAGAATCCACATAGACTACACATGAGCCCAACTTTGGTTGGTCAACCCATGTGCACCTATGGGTAGATTCAGAATCAATTATTTCTCTAAACAACTTTTAGTAATATTGATTTTCCCCATAGACCTAATCAGTAGGCTTTGGCCTCCATTGAAAAAGATTTGATTAGATCCAACCATTAACATGACCATATTTGGTCTTATCTAACCAATAAATAATCAGGCCCAACTTTGGTCGCCAACCTAACCACCATCAGAAAGACTTAACCAAATTATCATTTTATGAATGATAATTTCATTAGTCGATAATCACTAGACCTTTGGACCTCCAATGATCATTATACTAATGAATCCATTATCACTCAACTTAATGAGAGGCTATGATTTAATTATCTATATAACTATTTTATTTTTAAAAATCTAATAATTTTAGAGGATTTAGTTAACCAAGTTAAAAAAATTCAGCAAGCTAATTTCGATCCTCCCACTCATTTCATTAAGTCAGAAAAGAATCTAATCTAAGCTGGCATTAGAAGCACCTAAATCAGTCAGACTGATTTACCTAATAGACATGGGTGACCCTAAATCACCAAGTGATCTAATCAAAATCTAACTCACCAAGATGGCCAGGTAAGTGAGATCAGTGGAAGGAATATGCCATTAACTCGTCAAAGATCGAATCAGTGCGAGTAGCTCCCAATTAAAAATCACTAGTCAAACTGCCAAACTTACCTTAGACACCATCCGATTCATTAGTTTTAATTTGACCAACCTGATAATTTTGGATTCGATCGCGTAGCTTGAATCAAGTCTATTTGGTTCTTGTTAAAGGCATGGACTTGACCAACTACAACTATTATAATTAAGTCTATAGAGTCTTTGACTTAATCTAAATTTATATTTAATTAGATTTGATCAATTAGTCTAAATTATTCCATCTTTTAACTAACCTTAGGTCTAATCCAATTTATGGACCTAATTCAGCTAACCCAATAATCCACAAGTTTATGATTAATGACTTAGAGTCTTAATTCATAATTCTAGATACTAAATTATTATACTTAATTTTTAATTAATTTTATGAACTGAGGGTTAGGATTCAATATTTTAAAAATATTTTTAATTTTGAAAGATTTTTTATAACTTAGTATTGTTCACCAATTGAGTTGACTCATTTTAAAATTAAATCATCTCAATTCATAAATAACACTAGTTATAGGATTTAATCTAAAACTACGTACACTACATAATCATGAAATCATGAATCAAACTTTATCTAATTATGTATTCATGATCATAAATTAGATTAAAATCTAATATAATTAAATTATAAAAATATTAGATTAAATCTAATAATTTCATTATTAACGATATAGATCAGCAACGTACCAGGATAACCTTTTCACTGTAGGGGATAAACCCTATAACAGGACAACCTACAATCCATATGATCTAAATTTTAATTTTTTAGATTTAATTATTCTAATTATTAGATTAATATTTAGATTAAATCTAAATTATTAATTTAAATATGCAAGCATATCATATTTAAAGAGCCTTGCTCTGATACCAATTCAAGAAAATAGTGCAGGATTTGCTATGCTACTTTCAAAAAATATTTTAAAAATAGCAATGATGTAGTAGAAAATAATTAATTTAATTAATTATCTATTGATCATACCAGATTATTTTATCCTATGCATTAGGATCTAAACATAATATGCATGCATACATCAATAGATCTGAAAATAAAACTATGTAATAAACTATTTACTATATCTACGTGTTCAGAACATAATATCTTTTTACGAATAGTCAATCACCATAATCTAAGTCCACCAGATAATACTCTGGTATCACATCATAACCACACATATGTTCGACCTCTACAGTTGATCCATACGGAGCTCCTGGTTTTGATCAACCCCACTAGAGTGCTAGCTCCTCGTCGGAGCCTTCAATGGCTGATCATGATCGATCTAATCGATTATATTTTTTTTTTTTTTTTAGATATTTAAAAAATTAAAACATAAATATTGAAGGATGATGAAGATGTGTTTCAAATTTGGTGGTGATCCGATGCTCACAGCACTCGATCTTTCCATTCAAACCTAAATTCCCAAATCTAGGATTTTACTCGGCCCAAAAATCCTGACACACTAAAAATCCTATCACACCCTCTCTATGAGAAATTTTTCTATGAAATAAGTTTTTATGAAAAGATAACTTTTATGTCTATAATCTTTTTTTAGATTATATCTAAAAATAGGATATCCTTAGAAATGAAAATCATAAGAGAAGAGAGGCATAAAGGAAAAGAAAAGTGCTACAAAACCCTATTCACCTTCACTTTAAGATTTTTTTTTGCCCAAAATTGATGCCTAAATACTCTAAAATTTTTACCACATAATGCTAACACCATCTCCTATATGCACAAAAATTATCATAATTTATTGACATAAATACCATGAGAAAACTATATGAAAAATGATAAGAGTCGAGTGGTTGAGAGGTTTTAACCACTCACTTGATTTCAAAAATCAAATGAGCCTCTTATCCTTATCCAACACCCCCTCTCTTGTGTTTAACACATAGAAGGACTCTTCTTCTACATGCATATTTTATTTTTCAAAAAATATTTGACAAACAAAAGGGAGGGCGTGGGAAGCAGAGTGGAAAAGTCAAAAATGGTGGGTGCATGGGAGAATTTGAATTCAAACTTTATTTGACTTGGTCAACCAAACTAATTAATTTAGATCTAATTAAATTAGGTTAAATCCAAGTAAATTAGACTTAGCTTAATTCAATAAAATTTTAATTAAATTAAAAATTAATTAGATCTATGTTTTGATCAAATCAGGATCAAAACTTTCATAGCGATTAGGTCATCTCATTATCTGATCGGATCAAATCTAATCAAATCAAATTCAATCAAACTTGATCAAATCCTCATCGCTCAATCAAATTGAGCTAATCAACAATTAAATTGCTAATTAATTCTTTAAAAAATATCTGAGTCCAAATCGAATGGATTACTAGGCAACGGAGTCCTATCAATATGAAACTCTTGAAGAGTTCTAAATCAGTGGGACTCTTGAACCCAGTATCCCAAACAAATCGAACTCACGATCATAGAGTTTCAGACTAGTGAAACTCTTGATCAGAGAGTTTTAGATGAGTAGAACTCAGAGTCTAAGTCCAGTAGGATTCTTGATCATAGAGTTTCGGTCTAGTGAGACTCTTGACCATAGTGTCCTAGATTATCAGGACTCATGATCAGAGAGTCCCAAATAAGTAGGACTTAGAGTTTCAATCCAATAGAACTCTTGGTCATAAAGTTTCAGTCTAGTAGGATTCTTGATCATAGAGTTTCAGACCAATATGACTCTTGATCAGCCATCAGATCAGGTAGAAACTCCTAAAGTGTGTGACCTCATAGATCCGAATCTAAGTTGGTAGCATAGAAATTAATTTCTATACTAATCAAAGTGACCATATAGCAGTGATACCCAACGTTCGGATAGATCGAATAATCGCAATCATAATATTCAGAATCTACGTAAATATAGTTACCGTATAATTCATCTCTATGACCTCTGTGTAATAGATGACTCAAGGTTAGACTATCAACCCTAGAAAATACATTCATGTCATGTCTCAAAGCAATTAATCCCGTGACTCCTTACTAAGACTATCCTGATCAAGATTTTACTAAATTGAAATATAATTGAACACAGCTCCTGAAATCTAGAGTGGTCAATCCCATCTTGATACACGCATCGACTCCATAAGTACTTGACTGTGCCAAGAAACCTTCCATCATTGAATTAAAAATTTAGATAGTCCAGCACTAAAATATAGTGAGTTGCTTAAAAGTCACCGTGGTGATCTCAGATCGGAGAGACATTTATACCCATATTTCATTAAAGCTAATCTTGATAGGAGAAAAGCTCCAGAGTTGGTCACGTTCAGTGCAGATGTATCCATACATCTCATTTGCATGCCATATTAGTATCTCAACACTCCTTGGTTATGAGGACAACCAACCTATATGGCACATAACGATCTATACTTGATAAACATTATCGTCCTAAGTAACAACGTATCATTCGGTCG
This sequence comes from Cocos nucifera, assembly GCA_006176705.1. Taxonomy (NCBI): domain Eukaryota; kingdom Viridiplantae; phylum Streptophyta; class Magnoliopsida; order Arecales; family Arecaceae; genus Cocos; species Cocos nucifera. The sequence goes on along the minus strand of QRFJ01000256.1, from coordinate 163,898 downwards.
TGAACTATTTAAGAACTAAATGATAAATTCTCCTTTGCCGAATCTAAATAGTCTTAAGGACTTCATCACAACATAGGAGTTCATTAGAAGATAATAAAATTTATGATAAAAAATGTTAAAATATTTTTTATTAATTTATAATTTATATATAATTATAAATATATGATCCAACCATCAACAGACTGATGATTGGCTTTGAGATACATTTCCAACATTTAGATGCTTTGGATCCCAATGAATGTAGATGAGAAGTAGAGGAGATTCTCCATCTGTATCTATGAAGTCACAACCTGAGATAGATTCTAGGGTATGCTTTCACCCAAATCCCTTGCACCTAGAACTCTCTTTTCTTTTAAATTTTTCTCATGTAGAAGAGCTTACGCACAAGATCAAAAACTTCTTTTCTGATCTTCCTTTTTATCGCTCTTTTTCTCTTCCTCTATCTTTTTCTCTCTTTTCGCACGTCCATAAAATCCATCATTTTATAGAAGCGCACAAAACATGGGAGGCGTGAGGGGTTGGTTTAGATCAAGTGGTTATCCATTCAAATTCAAATCCCATTCAAATTCAATTAGTAACCAGATCAAACCAATCCTTAAGGCATGTGAGAAAGGAGAATGCACGCCCTCCCTTGCATGAAAAACTTCATGAGGAACATCTTTCTCATGGAGAAAGGATGGCGCAAATCAAAAGATGATGTGGCACGTGGGAAGACTAGTCAAACTAGTCTCATTGTTTGTCCTCCAATCGAACTAATCCAATCTAAATTAGTTTGGCCCAATTATATCAGATTAAATCTAATTTATTTAGGCTTAATTAGATTTGGTTAAATTTTAATCAAATCAGGAATCAATCAAGCCAAATTTTTGATCAAATCAGGGATTAAACCTCCTTGATGATTAGATCATCTTATAACCTAATTGGGTCAAATCCAAATGAATTCAATTCAATCGATCTTGATCCAAAAATAATCACTCAATTAAATTAAGTTAATTAGTGATCAAATCACTAATTAAATTTCTCTTGAATAACCATTAGATCAAGTAGAAATCTCTAGTGTGTGTGATCTTACAGGATCGAACCTAAATCGATAGCATAAGAACCAATTTTTTATACTAATTGAAGTGACCATCTAGTAATGGTACCCGATGTTCGGATAAGTCGAAGAGTACAATCACAACATTCAGAATCTACGTGAATATGGTTACCGCATAATTCATCCCTTTGATCTCTATGCATAGGATGACTTAGGGTTAAACTATCAATCCTGAAAGATACATCCAAATTGTATCTCAAAGCAATTAGTCCTTTGATCCCTCACTAGAACTATCCTGGCCAAGGCTTTGCTAAATTGAAATACTATTGAACACGGCTCCTAAGTCAAGAAATGGTCAATCCCATCGTGACTCACATACCAACTCCTCAAGTTCTTAACTGTACCAAAAATTTTTCATCACTGAATTAAAAATTCAGATAGTCTGACACCAAAGTATAATGAGTTGCTTGAAAGTCAGCATGATGATCTTAGGTTGAAGGAACACTTATGCCCATATTCCATTGGAGTAATTCTTAACAGCAGAAAAACTCTAGAGTCGATCACGTTCAGTGCAGATATACCCTTACATCTTACTTGCATATCATACCAGTGTCTCCACACTCCTTGGTTAAGAGGATAATCAATCTATATGGCATATAATAACCTATACTCGATAAATATTGTCATTCTTGGTAATAACGTATCATTTGATCGTGAATAATTTTAAAGACTAAATGACAAATTCTTCTTTGTCGATTCTAAATAGTCCTAAAAACTTCATCATAATAGATAGAAGTTTATTAGAAGATGAAATATTTATGATGAAAAAGCAAAAATAATTTTTATTTAATTAATAATTTATATATAATTATATAAAATAGCTCAATCAATAGGCTAATGATTGGCTTTGGGACACTATTTCCAACATATATATATATATATATATATATATATATATATATATAAACTATAGTATCATTTTTATAGTTCTGTGTTATGTGAAACTAATCAAAGATCTCCACAAAACTTGTATTGCAGCATGCTAAATTATTTCAATTCAACCTTAATAAAAGTTATTAAGTAACATTAGTTAATAAAGTAAAGAACTAATAAAATTTATTCAAATTTTAGTTTTCTCCTTGGAATCATACTTGGATCAAATGGCTATCCTTAGAGATGAAACTATTAGTCTTAAATCCAACAAATTTCATGAAACCAACTTTAGAAGGTGGCAAAAATAAATAAAATTTTGGCTAGCCACATTGGGGCTTTGGTCGATTATTAAAATCTTCTACCTCCTCTAGTTCAACAACTCTTACCATCCCTGAAGAAGACTATCTTTGTAAGGGTAGAATTGTATATGCCCTTTCTGATTCACTCTATGATGTTTATCTATCTATAATGAGTGTAAAAAAATTATGGGATAACCTAGAGTCTGAATATGGTCTTGATGATGCTGAGGTTGAACGGTTCAACATCGCATCATTTCTTAGATATGTTATGGTAGATGACAAACCTATAAATGACCAACTTCACCAATTCCAAGAATATCTTAGGAATCTTCAAACCAATGGAACCATTCTTGCTGAAAAATTTAAGGTCTTGAGCTTTTTTGATAAGATATCTTCTTTGAGGATTTGTGGTGCTCCCAAGCCTTGGGAGGCCATGAGAGGAGTTAGGGTGTTGGCTTTGGAGATTTCAAGAACTTAGTTGGTGCTTCGGAGACCTAGGACACAAGATGAAGCAAGAAATCAAAATCGAAGAATCGAGACTGCAGAAAAAAAATTTTCTGCAGGTTAGCTGGCTCAGTCCAAAATTGGATCGGCTAAGTCTCAGAGCATAGGCAAAATAGAGAGCTGCATGTTCAAAACTGTTGGCTTGGCACAGGACTGGGCCGGCTTAGTTTTAGACTGAGCCAACCTAGTGGAACTTAGTCGGCTTAGTGCTGAGACTGAGCCGGCTCAGTGCGTGGGCAGAGTTATGCGATGATCTATTTTGGGCTAGGGTTTGGGTTGATCCTAGGGGTCTTAAGGCCTGATTTGAAAGGTCTTAAGATGGCTAATTTATATATGGATCGGGTCTAGATCCAGAGGATGAGAGAATGGGAGATATGGATGTACATGGGCTCGGTGAGTGCTTTCATGTATTGGATTAGTCAGAAAGTTTTTTGGTCGAGCCTAATGACTATGTATAAATACATAGGTTGTATTAGGATTTCATTATATTGTGAATACTGTGGAATACAAATCTTTTCTTCCTCAACTCTCTTCTTCTCTTCTCTTTAGAGTTTCGCCCTAGGGTTCTTGAAGAAGTCCTAGAGAAAGGGGGCGTCTTCCTTAAGCCCAAGGAGGAAGGCATCCCATCATAGATCCAAATGGAGGATCGATGGTTTGCTGTCCATAGAGAACATCACCAATTTTTTTAGATCCATGCTAAAGATCAGGGGCTTTTGCAAGATATCGATGTTTGTGATGTCAAGGATGATTGGCGTTCAAGCGATATCATGGGTCTATAATTTAGTATCAGAGCTAGATGATGCCTGAAATCTTATGGATGATAATATGGTATCAGAGCTAGGTGATACTTGGAACATTGTGGATGATAATATGGTATCGGAGCTAGGTTTCAGAGCCTGATGGTGTGTGAAAGAAGCCAAGTTTCAGAGCCAGATAGTGCGTGAAAGGAGCCAAGTTTCAGAGCCTGATAATGCATGAAAGAAAATGAGAAGTCATACAAGATAAAAATCAAAAATCTGCATAAGGATTCTATGGTATGTCTCAAATCTATCTTGTTATTGCTATAATTTGACCAACCGAGAGTAGCGAGTTGAAGGTGAAGGTTAAGAGGATTAATGAAAAGAAATTTTTCTTGAGATGGAAGGATTTGGTGTATGATTTGCTGATCGATCTTGGTGAAAAGGTCGGGGTGTATGATGGTTATATGACAGGCAGGGAGTGCTTTCCTAAAGATGCAGGACTAAGAGAGGCTCGACGATGCAGTAGTCGAGGAAGATATTTCGGTAGAGAGCATTAGGGTTCTCTAGAAAGATGGATAGTATAGGATTGTTGAATAGAGGTTTCTCAAGGGGTAATGATCGAAAGAAGGTTGAAGAAGCGACTATACATCCTTCGATGTCTGAAAGATGGGGAAGTAGTCGGAGATGTATTCAGTGGTTCGATCAGAGCATGAATTTGCGGAGCCTTGAAAGTGATGGAGATGGATGATCCATGGAGATAAAATAGGTTAGGACTGGATGGCTGTAAAGCGGTGCAAAGATGAGTCAAAAAGCACTAAAGTACTACAAGAGCGCTTCTCTGAAGGCACGAGGTTGAGAGAGGTTTGATGGTGCAGCAGTCGAGGAGTGTATCTCAGTAGAGAATATCAGTGGTATCTTAGAGAGACTGGATGCAGGCCTCAGGGAGAGCCAGGGGATCTCAGAAAGCATCAGAAGGCATCTCTAGCAGTCAAAAGTTTCATGGATTAGATTTCTTCTATAGGAGCACTAGAAAAAATCATGGTTCAAATGGAGGATGGTTCTCTGGGTGCAACTGAAGTGATGGCTAGTGTAGGGACAAAAGAGAAGGACTAGGATGGAATTTTCTAGGATTCGGTCGTTGGTTTTAGAAGAGTTGGATGAGCTCTTGGATTTGGAGGTGCCCGCAGGTTGTGGAAGTATCCGAGATGGCTTCAAAGAGGGCCGTAGAGTGTGGAGGGTTCGAAGGGGCAGCGACGGTGTTCGAGGTGCAGTGACAAGCTCAGCAATACAGCATTGAGTGGTTGGCCTCGAGGGACTCGGTGATTGAGTTGACTTCTACGGCATCAAATAGACTTCGGATATAGGTGGAGCTCCATAGTGGTAGCTTCATAAGTGGAGAGTAAATTTGGCATGAGTTCAAAGCGTCGGTGATGCACAGTTTTAGGTGGAGCGACGCATGCAGGTGGACAGGCATAGCTCTGAGAAGATCGTATTAGATGGTACAGCATGTGCTGGTATAGAAATGCTATAAGTTCTTTAGAAAAATCTAGAGAAAGTGATGCAGCTACTAAGCAGAAGAGATCCTACAATTCTAAGGTGGTGCCAAGAAGCAAGCACAAATCTTCAACGGTGGAGGCGGTCATCCAAAAGACCTCAAGGATGCACAACAGCTGAAGAGGATTGATGGAGACGATGATTGCACAAAAGGCTGTCGAGTGCACAGGAACAGCGGGATCGTGCAAGAGGTCATCGTTGAGAGATTTGCCAAGACTTGGGGCACCAAGATGGAGATTATGAGGATTTATGGTGCTCCCAAGCCTTAGGAGGCCACGGAAGGAGTCGGGATGTTGGTTCTAAAGATTTCAGGGGATTGGTTGGTGCTTCAGAGATCTAAGATAGAAGGTGAAGCAAGGAACCAAAGTCGAAGAATCAAGACTGCAGAAAGAAGATTTTCTGCAGGTTAGCCGACTTAGTCCAAAATTAGATCGACTAAGTCTTAGAGCATAGGCAAAATAGAGAGCTGCACATTCGAAACTGCTAGCATGGCAAGGACTAGGCTGGCTTAGTTTCAAACTGAGCTGATCCAGTGGAACTTAGCCGGCTCAGTGCTGAGATTGAGCCGACTCAATAAGCGAGCAGATTTACGCGAGGGTCTATTTTGGGCTAGGATCTGGTTGATCCTAGGGGTCTTAAGGTCTGATTTGAGATATCTTAAGATGGCTAATTCATGTATGGGTCAGATCTAGATTCAGAGGATGAGAGCATGGGAGATATGGGTGTACATGGGCTCGGTGAGTGCTTTCATGTATTGGGTTAGTCGGAGAGTTTTTTGGTCGAGTCTAATGGCTATGTATAAATACATAGGTTATATTAGGATTTCATTATGCTGTGAATGCTATGGAATATAGATCTTTTCTTCCTCAACTCTCTTCTTCTCTTCTCTCTAAAGTTGCCGCCCTAGGGTTCTTGAAGAAGCCCCAGAGAAGGGGGCATCTTCCTCAAGCCCAAGGAGGGAGGTGCCCCATGATAGATCCAGATGGAGGATCGATGGTTTGCTGCCCATAGAGAACGTCACAAGTTTCTTCAGATCTATGCTAAAAATCAGGGGCTTCCGTAATATGATATCGGTGCTTGTGATATCAAGGATTATTGGTGTTCGAGTGATATCATGGGTCTACAATTTGGTATCAGAGCTAGGTGATGTCTGGAATGTTATGGACGATAATATGGTATCAGAGCTAAATGATGCTTGGAACATTATGGATGATAATATCTTCTTCTTGGAATGACTTTATCAAAGATCAGCTCCATAAATAAGGAGAGCTAATCCTAACTCAGCTTCTAAATTCAATCAGGATAAAAGATCAACACAAGTTCAAAACCCAGCAAACCAGAGTCCCAGGTGCCCAAGCTAACCTTACCCTTTTCAAATCCAAATCAAAATCTAGGTTTCAACCAAACAAACAACACTAGTCAGGCCAACCTAACCATCCTAACTCAAATAAGTTCAAGCCTAAAGGTAAAAACTTCAAGGCCAATAACACTAGATCCAACAAGCCTACCTAAGGTCTAAGTGATAATTTTTGCTTTGGGTGTGGAAGGACAGACTATATTGCGAGAGACTATTTTCATCAAAAGAAGGAGCCCTTTCAAAATCCTTCTGATTCCTCCGAACCTCAACCTCATATAGTTGAAGGTCCAAAAGAAACCATCTTTAGGTTAGTAAGCTTTGATCCTGAAGTTAATGTTACTTCCTCTAATCTTGATTGGTAGTTGGATTCTAGAGCTAATATTCACATTTATTTTAATCACTTCTGGTTCACTATTATTCAGGACTCAAGTAGAGGAGGTGTGATCCTTGGGAATAATACAGCCATCAGGATCAAGGAACAAGGATGAATTAATTTGAAGATGACTTCTAAAAAAATTCTTACCCCGATGGATATATATATTATATGTTCCAGACCTTAGGAAGAACCTAGTTAGTAGGTTTCAGCTAGTTCAAAAAGGATAAAAATTATCTTTAATTATAATAAAATTATGATAACTAAGAATAATACTATTATAGCAAGAGAATATGTAAGTGAAGGCTTATTCAAATTGAATGTAATAAATTATTTTATTAATAAAGCTAAGAATCAAGTTTATTTTGTAAATAAATCTAATCAAAATTTGGGCATGGTATATTGAGTCATGTACACTTGAAAAAAATCAAACATATGATGAATTTAAATTAAGCTAATTTTTAAATCAATCTTAGATACATATAAGTATGAAATATCTGCTGAATCTAAATAATTAAGAAAACCATTTAAATCAGTTGAAAGAAATTCTTCAATCTTGGAGTTAACACATAGTGATGTATGTGACTCGACCAAAATTACATCCCATGATGGCAATGGCCAATAGGTACATAGTAACCTTTATAGATATTTTTTTTAGATATTGTTATTATTACCTAATTAAATCTAAGGATGAAACATTCAATAAATTCAAAATTTATAAGAGAAGCAGAAAATCAATAAAAAAATTATGATTCTTAGGAATGATAGAGGAGGGGAGTATACTTTAAATGATTTTTTTCTATTTTGTCAAGAATATGAAATAATTCATAACATAACTGCTTCTTACTCTCCACAGTCCAATAAAATGATTAAGTGTAAAAACCATACCCTCTTGCATATGGTGAATGCTATGTTGATTAGCTCAAGTCTATCTAAGAACATGTGGAGGGAAGCTCTTTTGTCTTCTTGCTTCATTCTAAATAGGATTCCTGTTAAGGATAGTGTTAAGATCCCTTATGAATTTTAAAAAGGCAGGGTGCCTAACTTGAATTTTCTCAAAGTATGGGGGTGTCTAGCTAAGATAAATATTCCTGACCTAAAAAGAGAAAGCTAGCATTTAAAACTGTAGATGCTATATTTATAGGCTATGCCCAAAACAGTAATGCCTATAGGTTCTTAGTGATTAAATAAGATATTAGTGATATAAGTTGTAATTCAATCCTTGAAGTTAAAGATGCCTCTTTCTTTGAGAGTATATTTTCTTTTAAGACTAAATTTTCCAGATTCTTAGAACGTGAACCATCTTCTTCTAGATCTATAGAATTAAAACTTGAAACTAAAACTGAATTAGGAAGAAGTAAAAGGAACAGAATTGACACAAAATTTTGGAGAAGAATTCTTTAATTACATATCTTGTAGAGAATGATCCTTGCACATATATATAATGAAGTTATGTTATCATCAGATTCATCATATTGGAAGGAAGCCATAAATAGTACAATTCAATCAATCCTAGAGAATAAAACTTGAATTTTATCAAATTTACCTTTAGAAAATAAAGCAATAGAAAGTAAATAGCTTTTCAAAAAGAAATTAAGACCAGATGGAACAGTAAAAAGATATAAAGCTAGATTAGTAGTTAAGGAATGCAGCCAAAGGAAAGACATAGATTATTTTGATATCTATGCTCCTGTAGCTAGGATAACTATCTTAAGAACTTTAATAGCATTAGCATCAATTCAAAAATTAATGATTTATCAAATGGATATAAAAATAGTATTGTTATATAGAGAATTAGAAGAAAAAATCTATTTAAACCAACCCCAAGATTTTCATAGTCAAAGGACAAGAACATAAGGTATCTAAACTAATTAAATCAATTTATGAATTAAAACAAGCTACTAGACAATATCATATTAAATTTGATAAAATTATCCTAGGTGATAACTTTAGGATTAACAAACAAGATAAATATATGTATTATAAAAAAAATAACTCAGATTTTATCATTTTATGCTTGTATGTAGATGATATTCTATTATTTGGAACATCACTAAAAATAATACAAGAAACTAAAGATTACTTGTCAAGTAATTTTAATATGAAAGGCTTAGCAGAAACTGATATAATCTTAGAAATAAAACTTAAAAGAATGAATAACAAAATAGTAATAAACCCAACAAATTCAATAGAACAAATGCTTAAAAAGTTTGAATATTTTGATTTAACTCCTATCTCTACCCCATATGATCATAGTTTTTACTTAACTAAGAATTTAGGAGAACCTATAAGATAAGTAGAGTATTCCTAGAGGATAAGATCGTTGTTATATGTAGCAAATAAAATCCATCCTGATATAGCTTATGCAGTAGGCAGATTAAGTCAGTATACTAGCAATCCTAGTGAAGAATATTAAAAAGCCCTTGAAAATATCTTTAGATATATAAAGGAAACTTTAGATTACCTTCTTTTGTTCTTCGGTTATCCAAAAGTACTAGAAAGATATGGTGATGCTAACTAGATGATAGATAATTTAGATGTTAAATCCACCATAGGATATCTCTTCATATTTGAAGGAGGTGCGGTATCTTAGGGATCATATAAATAAACAATAATAACAAGAAGCATGTTAGAATCTGAATTATCTACTCTTGACACCACTTGCACTGAAGTACCGTGGGTAAAAGACTTAATTAATGATATTGAAATTCTTTCATTCAAAATATCTATAATACCAATAAATTATGATTGTAAAGCTCTAATAGATCTGTTAAATCAACAGACATCAAACAAAAAGATGAACAATTATTGATCCCATAATTGATTTTGATGATTGCCAAACTTCGAGATTTGAGTATTTAATCATGTGTCTCATGATTTAATGTAGGTCTTTTCAGGTACTTAAATTGAAGAATTAATTTGAGAAAAGATCTACACAAAATCACCAAGTCAAGGGCTTCATAAAAAAAAAAAAAATTTAAGTTTCTGACTTGAAGGTATCGATCCCAAGGCTAAAGGTATCGACCCTTATCCTAAAACAAGGCAAAAAGTTCAAATTTTTAAATTTTAGGAAGTCCAAGTGTCAACCCCAACGCTAAAGGTGTCGACCCCTATTCTGAAATGAGACAAAAAGTATAAGTTTTAAAGTTTAAAAAGTCCAAGTATCGACCCCAGGAGCAAAGGTGATGATCCCAAGATTTTGGCATGCACTGACACGGACTGGTACACAGAGAGGTTGACCTCCAGGATGATCTCTGTGCCAGAGAATGATCCCATGGTCGATCTTTATTGCATAGAACAAAAGACAAAGAGCAAAAATCCTTCGGATCCTAGGAAGTGTCGATACCTAAAGAAAAAATATTGACACCTGAGAAAAAAGTATCAATACCTGAGAAAAAGATATTGACCCCAATATCGAAAAAGGCTGCAATGACTAGTTTTCTATACTTTTTCAATGGATCATTCTCCATTTCAACAGCTAGTCCAAGCTTGCTAACGACCAAAACTCACTCAAGAGTCACACTCAAGTATAAAAATAGTGAGAAAAATATTTTAGATTAAGAGATTAAGGATTGAATAAAGAAAATCATTTAAGGAATGGGAGTTACATTGAATATCTAAAAATAAGAAAAAAGAGAGAGATTTGAGCATCAAATTTAGAGGACATTCAAGAGTCATCTTCTACAATATGTCAAGCAAGTCTCTCAGCGTCATTTGAAGAGAAGAGAAGAGAAACTACTAAAGAGCACATATTCAGCATCTTCTCTGCATATCAAAAGAGTTTCTTTTTGCTATTAGTTTTGAGCTGAATTTTTATAGTTATATTTTTTTGTTTCTTTATATGTTTCTTTAGGAGAAAAGAAACTTGGAATATAGGCTAGTCCAAGTCGATAATTGGATGGTGTATAGATTTTGGTTGGTAAGCCTAAAAAACTAATTGGATTCATAGTGATTCCAAAAAAACTATCGATGTAGGGTTATGGTTGATGAGCCCGACAAAATCAACTGAATTTATTTATGATCCTATATTAAAACAAACGTACTGTAATCTAGCATTATAGTAGAATTCCTAAGGAGACCTTAGAAAGTAAACGTAGGTGCGGAATTGCATCGAACCACTATAAAATTTTTGTACGTTTGTGTTATGCAATCTTCTTTATTGCCTTACTTATCTTGCATACTTTAAATTACTTATTATTTACTAATTTAGATTAACTCTTGCTTAAGTTCATTCACACTTGATTCTGTTGCATACACTAGTTAAATTTATTGAATTGAATTTAGTTAAGTAAAGCATATACTTGTGTAGGGTTAAATTTTGGTCAAAGATTTTATAAATTCAATTCACCATCCCTCTTGAATTGCCACCTCTGGGCAATAAGTGGTATTAGAGCAGGTACTCTATTATTAATTATTGACCTAACCATTAAGGGTAAAAGATCAAATGGCAACCCCTAGTGGTGTTTTCTTTATTGAGGGCTAATCTACTTCTAGACCATCTTTATTTGATAGCACCAACTACATCTTTTGAAAAACTAAAATGAGAATTTTCATATAAGTTCTAGATTATGACTTATGAAAAATCATAACTAGAGGATCACACACATTCACAAAAATTGTAAATGGTATGACTCATTCCAAATTGGAAAAGGAATGGGATCAATTTGATAAAAAGATGGCTCAATTAAATGCAAAAATCATCAATGTACTCTATTGTTCTTTAGATGTACATGAGTTTAATAGAATGTTATCTTGCACATTGACTAAAGAAATTTGGAACATGTTAGAAATAACTCATGAAGGAACAAGCCAAGTTAAAGAATCTAAAATTAACTTGCTTGTTCATAAATATGGAATGTTCAAAATAAAAAAATATGAGACTATTTTTGATATGTTTATCAAATTTACTAAAATTATAAATGCTTTAAATGGCCTAGGCAAAACTTATTATAACTATGATCTTATTTATAAAATGCTTAGATCTTTACCTAAAGATTGGAAAGCTAAGGTGACGGCAATACAAGAAGCGAAGGATCTCACGAAGCTATCCCTAGAAGAGCTCATGGGTTTTCTTATGATCCATGAGATGCAAATGGCTCAAAAGGAAGAAGAAGAGGAGCCAAAGAAATTGAAGACCATCGCCTTCAAGTTTACTTCAAATTTCCAATAAAGCGATGAGTCGGAGGAAGATGAAGAAGAAGATGATGAGGACATGATGCTTCTTTCAAGAAAATTCAAGAAATTTCTCATAAAGAAAGAAGAGAAAAAAATTATCACCAACAACCAAATTTGTCCCAAAAAGATGAAGAGTGTTTTACTAGAACTTTGAAAAAGTAGTGACCATCAAGCTTGGATGAGAAAGAGAAAAACGAGAATCTTTGCCTCATGGCCTTGGATGATGAGATAAATTTTGAAAACTCATCCAATTTTATCTTTGATGAACTACTTGATGTCTTTAATGAACTAATGTATAAATTTAAGAAGTTAAGGCAGAAAAGTAGAGAGCTTAAAAAGAATAATTCTAATTTAATGGAAAAAAAATTAGCTATAAAAAAAATTGATTAAATCTAAAAAAATTTTAGATAAAAAAATTTTTAAGCTTAAAAAAATGATATTTTAAAATCTTTCTTAAAAGAAAATGAAAGTCTTTCAATTGAAAAGAAAGAGCTCTTGGAAGAAAATAAGAAATTAAGAAAAGAAGTTGAGGTTTTGAAATCTATAGCTGAAAAATTTATAATTAGCTTTGAAAATCTTTGATCCTTGGTAAAAACCAATAGGGTTGTTTTCAATAAAATAGAAATCAATTTTAATACTTCAAGAAAATGACAAAATACAAAAGGTATTTTTACAAGAGCTTCCATCAAGGATCATTCTTTTAAGTGCTTTAAATGTAATCAAATTTGCTACAAGATTTTGGAATGCAACTTTAAAAAAAATTGGCCAAACCTTGATAAGACAAATTTGGATTCCAAAAAGAATCTTAAATACTAACTCTTATGGACCCAAGATAACTTGGGTACCAAAAGTTTTGAAGTGATCTTGCAGATTTGCCAAGGATCCAATACTCTTAAAAGAGAAAAACATCCTTATTTGAATTTCTTGAATGTCAAGATGATGGATGATGATTGTTGGTATAATCTAAATATTTATCTCATCACACCATCCATGATTGTTAAATTCTTTTTGATTGAATGAATCCTTTGATTAATATGCATGCATATAAAATTTCTTGCTTGAAATACTTCTTATGTTTAATTGATTGATTTTGATGCTTCCAATGAATTCATATCATATTGTGAATGTTTAGATTTTAAAGAATAATATGCTCTCCTCTATATATCATGCTATGGTTAAAATATTTTAACTTGATACTCAACATGATATTTTAAGACTCTCCTTATCAATTCTATATTTGATGAATATAAACCTAGAAATGTTTAATTCCTTTAATTATTAAGTTTTTAAGAGAAACTAAGTTTAAATTAAATTTAATTAAATTTTTCCCACAAAATATTAAGCTATTAAATTTACTCAAAATTACTGACATAAAATAAATATTCAAATATAAATCATCTCCTCATAAAATTCAAATGTTTAAAACTGCATTGCATCTTAGTCTTTTCTAAGATTTTAAGTCTTTTCTAGTTAAAACCAAACATATAGAGCCTATATCTAGAGTTTTCCTTCTCAATACTCCTAATTTGATTAATTATCATATCCTATTTGATCAAATCATTAAATTTCAAATTCAGTTTGAATATCATTCTTAAACCACAAATCAATTGAATATCTTTTTAATCTAAATTTGATTAAATTCTCCTGATATGGATCCTCTCTAGACTGTTTCTTAATCAAGGTGTCGATCCTAAACCCTGTAAGTGTCGATATTTGAGCTGAAAAATTCTTCTGAAACTATTCTAAAAAGGTGTTGACACCTTGCACTAAAAGTGTTGACCCCTTCCAAGATGTCGACACTTTTTAAGCTAAATATTGACCCCTTTTATGGGACAGGATCTTTTAAAAAAATTGAACCATCCCTGTCCTGTTTCTATTTTCACTCGCACCTTCAAATAGGGCTCTTCGAAACCCTCTCTATCCCATCTAAACCTTCATAAATACTTTCTTATTCTCTCCTTCTCGTGTTTTGGAAGATGATGCCTCATGTGAAGCATCTTGCTTAATGAAAAAGAAGACCTCGAATGGGTTCACCTAGCCCTAGGACATCCTGTTCTCCATCTTCGATCCGTGAATGGCGAATGCAATACCGTGCAGAACAGAGAGTCTCTCCCTCCTCACCGACAGCTCCTTCTCTGCCTTCAGTTGGATCTTCTCCACCTTCAGTAGCCCCCTCATCTTTCTAAGGTACTCCTTTATGGTTTGTAGCCATCTCTCGTGTGGTTTTTATGGGTAGAAATGTCGATTTTGATTTTTTAGAGAAAAATAATTTTGATTTTGGAAGGAAACTTAGAAATCTATGGTGGAAATTCTTTTGCTCCCTAAATATTTTGACCTACCCAAATCTAGTCAAAAAAAAAAATTTAAATTTGAAGAGTGGAGATGGGGTCATTGAATCTGAGGTGAAAGAAATTTTAATTATTTTTTATAGTAAAAAGTTAGAAAGAATTTTAAGGATGAGAGATGAACGGAGCCAAATTGATAAACTTGAAAAGAGATCAGAATGACTCAAATATATTTTAGGAAGAGAGGATATCAGTGATTTAGAGGAGGTGAGTGCCAACCTATTATCTACTGATATATGGCTCCTGCATCACATTACCAGCCAGATTTTCTTTCTTAAAACTGGTAGATTTGACTTTGTAGCTACGAGAGACATATCTTTTATATACCATGTGATTCGAGAGATCCCCTGAACCTTCTAGCACTTATGATCCAATATATGGAGGATGTGGCAGGGAGATCTAGGACTTCTCTATCCTATGGGATGGCCTTGATTTTGATTTTTCAGGAGCATAGGATAGATTTTGATGGAGAGACCTCTAGAGCTCTAATATACATAAATACATATAATGAACACTTCCTGCACCATATGGATTTTGAGAGATAGGATGTTCGTTGGATTCATCGAGGAGGTCAGATATAGGTAGAGGATCTAGTTAAGGCTCCACCTATTATTCCAGTACTGGATATTCAGATGGAGGAGCCAGCAGCACCAGCAGAGCAGATTTATGAGATTACAGAGGCACTAGTGGACTATCCAGAGAGCTCAGATTGACCGTACTCCAGACTAGACAAGGACTTATTGGTTGAGAGAGTCTCCTCGAGGATCATGACAGCTATCAGCTTGGAGATTCAGTGACTCACCTTAGAGGCCATGTCATTGCTTAGAGAGGAGACTGCTCGACAGACTCAGAAGATCTCTGCTGTGAAGATAAATGCTTCTCTGGACAGCCTTCTACAGATGTTGGACTATCTTCTTCTCCTCCATCTGATCCTAGTTCTTAAAGTCTGATCTTTTCACTTAGGATGCTAGGATATTACTCATATAGCCTTAGAGCTTCCTAGCAATCCACTTTTTGTCAAGACATAGGAGTTTGCATTTTGACCTCATATATAATCAATTCATGTAAACAACTTTTGGAGCAAATGAAAAAGATATTTCTTTTTTGAAAAATATGATGCCTTGATCAATATTAAAATATTTGATGTCAAAATTGCATGATCAATATTGAAATTGCTTGATATTTTATTATCATTTTATATCTTTGATTTTGAATTTTGCTACAAAAGTAAGGGGGAACAAATTCTAAAGAATCATAATTTAAATGAATATAAATGTTAAATTTTGATAATCTAAAAAAATTGAATTAAAAAAATTGCTCATTAAAATGGGAGAACAATAAAAATATTTAACATAAAAAAAATAAATTTTAAGACTTCAATGAATGATTTGACTGATTGTTTGATATGTGAATTAACTAATGATTTACCTCACTCAATCAATGCTTTGTGATCTTAAAATTTTACTTTGTTATGAAAGTGGCTATGCTTGTAAAATAAAGAAGGAGAAAACATTAAAGAAGAAATAATTATGTGATTAAAAATTTATTTAAATCTCATGAATCTAATTTTTAATGCTAAATTCTTTTTAAATATGCTCAATTTGAAAGAAAAGAGGGAGAAATACTTTGATTTGTTTGAAGTTACTAAGTGACTTATGTTGGTATCAATGAACATTCACTGCATAATACCATTGAGCTTTCATGTACTTCTAAATTTTTAATCTTAACTTGCATAATTTGAATGATGTTGGAGTTTAAACTCTTAACAATTAATTAGAGTTTAAGATTTTGAAACATACTCTAAACCAATTTTTTTCTAATGATAAATCATATTTTATCCTGAAATATTCAAATTGACTTATGCTAAGAAAATTTAATTTCATTCTTTGATTCACATATGCTTATTATTTTTGATCTACTTGACTATATTACCATACTTCTTTGAAAAATTAATAGGAGTTAACTTAGAGTTAATTTGCAATATTTTCTATGCTACAAACAAGCTGAATTTAACACTCCTTCAAACTTGAGACTCATTTAAAGATATAAAAATAATTTTAAATTCTATCATATGGGATACTTTCAAAATTGAAACATCATTTGCTGAATTTTTTTTATTCGATGCATTCGAGCTACATACCTTTTCTAAGTTGAATTGTTAGAATTCTTTTAAGAAAAGAAAAGAATAACTATCATGTTCACTTATTTATTTTTAAAAAAAATTCTAATTTTTGAACCTAAATCGAAAGTCTACTTTAGTAGTATCAAATAAAAGTTTGGCTCTATCCCTTAAATATCTTGATAAAATTAGGATTCAAATATTTTTGAAAGAGGGAGAGTGACATCAATATGAATTTGATATCCTATATGCTTACTTTTCATGTTAAATATCCATCAAGTTTAAATTTGATATTCTCTTGAACTTGATTTGAAATTTTTTTGATTTTGATGAGACATCTTTGATCTTTTTCATAAGCTTTTTGATGTTGTCAAAAAGGAGAAGAGGATTTGTTGAGTATATGTTATACTTAAGCTTATAATACAGTTCATGTTAATGCCTGAAACATCTAAATTTAAGTTAAATGGGAGCCTTTATAAAGTATACATTAATAATTATGTATATTATCACTTCATAACTTATACTAGCAAAACTTTTAAAATACATTAATTTTATCTTTATATATATACTCAAAATTTTATCATCATCAAAAAGAAGAAGATTGTTGATCCCATGATTGATTTTGATGATTGCCAAACTTTGAGTATTTGAGTATTTAACCATGTATCTCATGAGTGGATGTAGGTCTTTTCAGATATTTAAATTAAAAAATTAATTTAAAAAAAGATCTATACAAAATCACTAAGTCAAGGACTTCATAAAAAAAAATTTAAAGTTTTTGATTTGAAGGTGTCGACTCCTATCCTGAAATGAGATAAAAATTTCAAATTTTTAAAGTTCAGAAAGTCCAGGTGTCGATCCCAAGGCTAAAGATGTCGACCTCTATCCTAAAATGAGATAAAAAGTATAAATTTTTAAAGTTCAGAAAGTCCAAGTGTCGACCCCAGAAGCAAAGATATCGATCTCGAGATTTTGGCACACACTTGCCCGGACTAGCACGTAGAGAGGTTGACCTCCAGGATGACCCCTGTGCCAGAGGATGATCTCAAGGTCGACCTCAGTTGCATAGAACAGAAGACAGAGAATAGAAATCCTTCGAATCCCAGGAAGTATCAACATCTGAAGAAAAAGTATCGACATCTAAGAAAAAGGTATCGACCCTAATGTCGAAAAAGATTGCAATGGCTAGTTTTCTACACTTTTTCAATAGGGCATTCTCCACTCCAATGGCTAGTCCAAGCTTACTAATGGCCAAAACTCATTCAAGAGTCACTTTCAAGTATAAAAATAGTGAGAAAAATATTTTGGATTAAGAGATTAAGGATTGAAGAAAGAAAATCATTCAAGAAAAGAAAGTTACATTGAATATCCAAAAATAAGAGAAAAGAGAGAGATTTGAGCTTCAAATTCAGAGGACATTTAAGAGTCATCTTCCACGATACGTCAAGCAAGTCTCTCAGCATCATTTGAAGAGAAGAAAAGCTACCAAAGAGCATATATTCAGCATCTTCTTTGCACATCAAAAGAGTTTCTTTTTGCTATTAGTTTTGAGCTGAATTTTTTTGTTATATTTTTTATTTTTTTATAAGTTTCTTTAGAAAAAAAGAAACTTGGGATGTAGGCTAGTCCAAGCTGGTAATTGAACGGTGTATAGATTTTGATTGATGAGCCTAGAAAATCAATCGGATTGATAGTGATCCCAGAAAAACTATCAATATAGGATTATAGTTGGTGAGCCCGGCAATATGAAATATGTTTGTTTGTGATTTTGGGATAAAACAAATGCACTGTAATCTAAAATTATAGTAAAATTTTCAAAAAGATCTTGGAGAGTGGACGTAAGTGCAGGATTGTATCGAACCACTATAAAACTTTTATGCATTTATATTGTGCTTTCTTCTTTATTGCCTTACTTATCTTACATGCTTTAAATTGCTTATTACTTATTAATTTAGATTAACTTTTACTAAAGTTCATTCACACTTGATTCTGTTGTATACACTAGTTAAATTTATTGAATTGAATTTAGTTAAGTAAAGCATATACTTGTGTAGAGTTAAATTTGGCCAAAAATTTTATAAATCCAATTCATCCCCCCTCTTAGGTTGCCACCTCTGGGCAACAATAATCATATCCTGATCAGATACAAAACTATGAGAAATAAAATAAAAAATATGATATCACTTCAATTTATAAGATTAAAAAATAACGGTCCAATCTTTTGATCAAAGATCTTTCAAAAACTTTGATATTTAAGACATCGAGGGGGATAGGGCTTAAGCCCGTATATTAGTCACCAAAATGGACCCCTATCTTTACAATTGGAGATCCCAAGATCAAGGTTCAAAAGAAAACTACCTCTAAGGTGACATCTAAGAGAATTGTTTCTTGGAGTTTATCTCCAATCTATCTCTATGGTATAGTGCTCTATGTATAATAGTTAGGTTGAGCATAGCTCGTAATAGATCCAAGATTAAAAATTCAACAAGGTACGATTTCGTTATATACATATCCTTGGAGGATCTACTTTAATGAGAATAGTTGTGAGGCCGCGACTATGAGATTAGAACGAATCCCTAGTAACTCTCATAAAATCAAGGCTAGTGCATGGCCTAAATAGCATTATCCCGTATTATGATCAATTTATCCTCATACTGTGTGTATTTTTATACTAAATATAAGTTCAAACCTAGAAGATGCTTATACTAAGCACAGTAAAAACCCAAGAAAAATTTTAAAATATTTACTAAATTTAAATATTTTATCATGAGTTTTTAAAACTTGTGGGAGATTGTTGTCATTTTGAAAGTTTTAAAAACTCCTCCCCATGCACGGGCGGCCATTCCACAAGTGCCTCATGCACGCGCGTTCGTTCTGTGAGCACTTCGTATGTGTGTGGAAGTTCCGCATTTTCTCCTTGCGCAGATAGCCATTCCACAAGCGCTCCATATGCGGCCGGGCGTTCCATGAGTCGTTCACAAGCTCAAGCCATTTTGAGCCTGTAAATATGCCCCTATTCTTAGCTTTTCGAAACACACTGAGAGTTCTTCTTTCCCTCTTTCTAAAATCTCTCACTCATTATTTTTTATTTGATCGTTTGGGCTGAGGACGAGTTTCATCGATGTCTCATCGAGATCATGCCACCGATAAGTGTTGGAGTACTTAGCTTCTAGGTTGTATCTTGGATGAGGATGTGCAGCCTCAATCTTTACATAAGAAAGGGCCGAAGTCTCCTTTAGGGCAATAGTTTAAACACCTCCCAAGTTAGATTTTATTTTTTTTATTTTATTATTTATCACATCGATATATATTGCTTCATACACAATATGAAAAAAAATATATATAATTTTCTATAACAAGCAATGCTTGAGAATGGTGCACCTCTGGAGCTACATCAACGACATCATCGATCAAGCTAGGTGGACCTGGGTAATGCTGAAAGTGAGAAGAGATTTCCAATCTCATCTGGAAGAGAACCAGAAAGCTTGTTATTACATGCCATACTCTAGCCCCATGCGTGAGTTAATCTTCATGGGTGGTACGTGCGGTTGTGCACCATCCGCGATGTACAAAGAATTTCTCATCTCTATATCTTATTTTAATGAAAATATTTTGCTCATCGTCCATGATGATTCCCTTGCACGTGGGCCTAGAAGAATTTTTTTTTTGTTGAATACCATTTTTTTTTGGACCCGTGCGTGTGCTAATTACCATAAGTATTTCCCCTCACTTTAATCCAACCAAACCCAGCCATTGTCCTGTTGGGGTTTCTGGAATCTATTAAAATATATTTTATTATCTTATATATATATATATATATATCAATATCTATTTATATTAATTTAGAATATATTTAGATATGATATGATTAAATATGATATGATTATGTATCAATTTAATATGATTAGATATGATATGATTCAGATTTAATTTTAATTTAATTTAATTAGATAAGAATCTTCTTCCTTATATAGTTTTTTCTTATATCTATATATAAGTTTTATATTTTTTTATATTAGATAAATAAAATATATAATTATTATTATTATTATTATTATTATTATTATTTGCTTTCTATTATATTTTTTATGGAATCAATCCAAATGATTTAAAATAAAAAAGAAATTTGAGATATTTTTGTTATTATCAGTACTTGTACCATTTGAGTCTATAAAATCGGAAGGAGAGGACTGAATCCTACTTAACTTAATTTACATCTTTAGACACAGAATTTAGATAAAAAAGTTGTTGGCAGCAACCGTATGTTTTCTTTTTTGAATATCAAATGTCTAAGCCTAATGATTAGACGAATCACAACTCTGAGATGTTCATATACTGTCGGCTGAAGAAATCTTCTAGAAAGATTAACTGCGGTGTACTGGTGATTCAATAGGAATTGTACTGCCAGCATTTTCAAAGATTTGATGGATATGGAAGCATCAGATAAAGCGATAAATTCTGTTGTTAAAACTTATCAAAAAAAAAAAAAAAAAAAAGGAAAGTAAAAAAAAAATCTTTCTTCGCCCCGTGGAATTTGGATGGACTTTGGCTGGATTGATGAAGAGTAAACTCTAATGTGACTTAATCTGAATATCCCGATTTAATTTATATCAATGTCAATCATAAGACATATCAATATAATTATTTTTTTGATAAATTTAAAATTTATTTTTGAATTTCAAATATTAATTATTGATATCAGATTTAATTCATACAATCATAAATATACGAATATAATTAACATTTTTATTGTATTTCAAATTTTAATTTAAATTTTAAACATTAATAATTAATAACAAATTTG
Source organism: Cocos nucifera (assembly GCA_006176705.1). Taxonomy (NCBI): domain Eukaryota; kingdom Viridiplantae; phylum Streptophyta; class Magnoliopsida; order Arecales; family Arecaceae; genus Cocos; species Cocos nucifera. Next base: position 142,659 of record QRFJ01000256.1, on the reverse strand, counting down.
ATTCATAAATGAAATATACCTATTATTGCTTACAGCTGCTAATAAAATGTGCAGCCAATGCCCGGCTCAACCCTTCGAAGGAGTGAACCGAAGCCGATTTCAAACTAGAGTATCACTATCGGGCTACTCTTTTAAGAATAGCGGGAAAAGCCTGATAGAGGATAGCATCGGATGCTTCTTGGAAGAGCAATACTGCCTTGAAGGTCTCCACGTGATCGACGGGATGAATGGTCCCGTCATAAGTTTCAAACTGAGGTAACTTAAAGTTTGGTGGAAGTGGCTTTTTCATGATCTTCTCATCGAAGGAAGGTTCACCACTAAACCCATTGTAAGGTCGAGAAGAAGAAGTTTTATTAATGGCTTCAATACGCTTATCGAGCTCTTAAAGCCTTCTTTCCAGAATTTGATCCTAGACTATGCACACCTCTAATTGCTGAGGAGAATGGCAGTCGGGAGTAGAATCATACCCAGACTATAGGCTAGGAGATTGTGGATGAGTTTGCTTCATCCTCGGGCTTTGAGGGAGCATGTGAGGAGGCTCAACTTGCTGTTACAGTTGGAAGACCAGCAACTGAGGTGGCGTCATTGCTGGGGGCGCAGTTGGAATCACCAAAGAAAATATAGGGTGCACCATAGAGTATGGTGTAGGAATAGTCTGACTCAGCTGCGGCATCGCTGGGGGAGGCACGAAAGCATTTTGGACCGCCTAAATAATAGCCGCTAGAGTGTTGACCTGCTGGAGGAGCAAGTTGAGCTGATCCATTGTAATCTAGACCGATTGGGCTGATGAAGAGGCTTCCAGCATCGGAGGCTGATTTTAATTGTCAACCCGAAGATCCGCCTAGTGGGAGGCGGTAGCATCAGTGAGACGTGATAACGTCTTCTTTGGTGGCATGTTGGAAAGTTTCTCTATCTATTGTTGCTTGTAAATAGGCGCTTCAGAAGTGGAGCAATTGGTTTCTCGCTGGGATGCTAAAGTGACCTGCAAAAATAAATTCGAGCCAGAGGATGGGACTCTGACGAGGATCCTCTGATGCTCAAGTCAGTAGAGAATAAATTTAAGTAATGTTGGGGATAAATCCCGCTCCTGCCGAAGCCCGGCCCAACGCTCAGCCCAATGTAACCAGTAGCCGCTGAAGAGCTTCAGCGCCAGGCGCCAGGCCGAACCCCTAACACGGCCGAACTGCCTAGAGGCCGAACTCCCCTGCACCAAGGTCCGGGCCGAACTGCCTAGAGGCCGAATCAGCGAGCCCTGGCCGAACTCCTTCGGATCCCACGGCCGAACTCCTTCGGACCGACCCCAGGCGAGCCCGTGCAACCGAACTCCTTCGGACTTCCCGCGGCCGAACTCCTTCGGACCGACCCCAGGCGAGCCCGTGCAGCCGAACTCCTTCGGACTTCCCACGGCCGAACTCCTTCGGACCGACTCTAAGCGGCCGAGCTTCAATGAAGTCCTCTCAGCGGCCGAGCTCCTCAGCGGACGGGCTTTAGTAGAATCCCCAAGCGGTCCGTCACTCAGGAGCCCGAACTCCTCAGCAATCGTCACTCAGGAGCCCGAACTCCTCAGCAATCGTCACTTACAGGAGCCCGAGTCGTCACTCCTCAGCAGTCGTCACTGGGCCGAACTCCTCAGCGGTCGCCCTCATCAAACTTCGGCCGACCGAGCTCCTACCGAACTCTCAAGTGTCCAAGCCTCAGCCCAAGTCCAACAGTCGGCCGAACCCCAGACGGCCGAGCCGCGGCTTCTCAGCAGCCGAACTCTTCTGCGGACGGGCCTTAGCTGCATACCTCTCGCCAGACGCCTATGGGAGCCGAACTCCCTCCTATCTTCCTCTTCAGGAGCTCGAACTCCTCCGAAATGGGCACACGACGAAGGCCTTCATCCCTTCATTCGGCAAGCTCTGCAACCATCACCATCAGTCAGTCCGCCGCACCATCAGTCAGTCCGCCGCGGGCGATAGCGACCCATTGTCAGGCGGCGATGGCTGTCACCCTCCATCCGCCGCACGCGGCGCCAGTGAGACTGACTCCACCGAACCTCGAGCGGCCCGCCAGCACGCGGCTGCAGTTGTCACCATCAAGCTCCACTATATCAAGGACCCTCCCGACACACTAAGGCTAAGCTCTCTGGACTCTTGACTCTCTAAGCTCTCCTCCACATCTCTAAGCTCCGGAACTCATTCCGAGCACTCCATTACTGTTGGTCGGAAACTAACTTGACCGTCGGAGGGTCCTGCCGGAGCCACCACCCCACCGGTTCCGGACGGGACTTCGTTTTGCAGGTCCCCGGCGGCGCCCAGCGGCCTCGATTGCGGCGACCCCCGGCGGCGATGGATTTCTGCACCAACAGATTGGCGCCGTCTGTGGGAACGAGGGACTGAACCTTCGAGGTTCCCTTGTTCTTAAAGGAGTGCTCGGCGACGATTTCCCTCCCCTGCTCCGGATCTCTCTCCTCCCTCTTCAGTATTCCTTTTCTGAAAAGAAAAATGCCTCCCAGAAGAACCTCGACCCGGAGGTCGGCAGCCTCCGCGGCCCGATCCCGTTCGGGTCCGTCCGCTCCCACTCCGGCCCCGGCGACGCGGGCCCGCTCCGTACTCGCGGTAGATGCGGAGCGGTTCGACCTGCTTGCCCAGCAGGTCCGCGATCTTACGGAGGCGGTGCAGGCAGTGCAAGCCACGCATTCGCGAGGTCCAGCGCCCACTCGACCGGCGCGGGGTTCCCCGGAGCCCGGGAATCCAGTCCAGGAGCGACCGATGTGGGCTACCCAACCTCCGGCCCTCGGGAGAGAAGGGCAGCCGGCAAAGAGCCCCTGCTCGGACCGCGGCTCAACCCAGGGAGAAGCTTCGCACCCCTTCCGCGAGAAGACCTTGGGGATTAAGGATCGCGAAGATTTCCTGGACCAAAGGCTCATGGAGATGGGACGGCGCATAGAAGAACTTCGTCATACTCCTTCCTCCCGCGGTAACGATATTTGCACTGATCCTCCCTTCTCACAGAAAATTATGCAGGAACAGGTACCACCGAACTTCAAGCTCCCGCATTTCGAAAGCTACGATGGGACCACTGACCCGGTCGACCATTTGGAGGCCTTCAGGACGACGATGTTACTCCATGGCGCGCCTGATGCCATTTTGTGTCGGGCTTTCCCTTCTACCCTCAAGGGAGCGGCTAGGAATTGGTACTCGGCGCTTAAGCCGGGCACCATCCTGTCGTTTGACCAAATGAGTCAACAATTCGCGGCCCACTTCGTCAGCAGCAAACGGCCGCGCAGAGGCTCGGATTCCCTGTTGGCCATCAGGCAAAAAGAGGGGGAACCCATCCGGGCTTACGTCACCCGGTTCAACACTGCCGCGCTGGAAGTCCGGAACCTGGACCAATCAGTTGCTATGGCCGCCCTCAAGGGCGGCCTTCAGAAGAACGACCTGCTGTTTTCCCTGGAGAAGAAATATCCCAGGGACTTCGCTGACATGCTAGCTCGGGCCGAAAGCTATGCCCGGGCAGAAGAGGCTTTCGAGGCCAAGGGATGGTGAAGCTCGCGACAAGCGACGAGTAGGCAGAGCGGGAAGGCCTGCCGAGGAAAGAAAGCGCACCGAAGCCTGGCCGCGTTCCCGAACTCCCCCTGGTCGCGGGCGTGCCCGGACTCCACCTCAGGCTCGGGGGCGGGAAGCCACCGACGGAAGGGCGCGCCGAAGTTCTCCTCGGCACCGAAGTCCCACCCGACGCCGAAGTTCCCCCCGGCGCCGAGGTTCTCCCTCGCGATGAGGTCCCTCCCCGCGCCAAGGTTCTCCCCTCCGACGGCGTTTTCACAGCTACGCCCCCCTCAACGCCCCGAAGGCTCAAGTGCTGCTGGAGATCAAGGGACGACTTCCGGAGCCGGAGAGGATGCGTTCCCATCCCAGAAAATGCAACCCCAACAAGTTCTGCCTTTACCACCGTGACCACGGTCATGATACCGAGGAGTGCATCCAGCTCCAGGACGAAATCGAGGAGCTGGTCCGGCGGGGCAGGCTTGGTCGATTCCTGCGAAGACGATCTAAAGAGCAGGAAGATCGGCCGAGAATGTTGCCGCCGAATGGGGAAGATCGGCAGGAGGACCGGCCGTCTCTTGGCGTCATTAACACCATCTCGGGAGGACCGCGGCAGGGAAAGACCGACGAATCCGAGGGATCGGCAAAGAGGCAGAGGACCTCGGAGCCCGTGACCTTCACCGAGGCAGACGCCCAGGGGATCAGATTTCCGTATAACGATGCGGTTGTAATCTCTTTAAACATCGCTGATTATGATGTACGCCGCGTTTTGGTGGATAATGGAAGTTCGGCGGACATATTGTTTTTAATACGATGCCTTCTTAAAAATGTCCCTACCTGACACCCGCTTAGGACCTGTAAATTCCCCTTGGTGGGATTTGCCGGACACGCCGTTCCCGGTCGAAGGCATGGTGACTTTGGCGGTGACGGCGGGCCAATCCCCAAAATTGGCCAAGGCGCGGATCGACTTTTTTGTCGTGAGGACCCCGTCCGCCTATAATGCAATCCTTGGGCGACCAGGCCTTAACGCGCTACGGGCGGTAGTGTCAACCTACTACTTAAAGATGAAATTCCCGACGAGCCATGGAGTCGGCGAGTCAGAGGAGACCAAGGCCCTGGCAAAGTACTGCTACTCAATTCGCCCTGCGCGAGGGGAGACCGGCCCGACCCTTGCCTTGTTGATGGACTGGACGTCCGCGACGACCTCACTGAAGAACGGGGCGAACCTGCGGAAGACCTCGTCCCTGTGTCCTTACGCGATGGAGACCCGGGGCATGAGGTGCGGATCGGCTCCAACTTAGCGGCCAAGGTCAAGGGGACAGCTCGTCGCTTTCCTCAGAAGGAATGCAGACGTCTTCGCCTGGGCCCCAGCGGATGTACCAGGGATCGACGCCGATGTCATAGAACATCGGCTGGCCATCGACCCAAGGCACCGACCCGTCAGAGAAAAATTACGCCGCCAAGCCCCAGAAAGACAAAAGGCGGTAGCCGAAGAAGTGGATAAGCTCCTTGAAGGCTGGACTCATCCGGGAAGGTCAACTATCCGACCTGGGTCTCGAACGTGGTCCTCGTCAAAAAAGCAAACAACAAATGGAGGATGTGCGTCGACTTCAAGAAGCTGAACAAAGCCTGCCCAAAGGACAGCTACCCCCTGCCGAGGATCGATCAGCTGGTGGACGCAACCTCGGGCCACGAGCTCCTCACTTTTATGGACGCATTTTCTGGTTATAACCAGATACGCATGGCGCCCGAGGATGAAGAAAAGACCACCTTTATTACTGACCGAGGTCTCTATTGTTACAGGGTCATGCCTTTCGGACTCAAGAATGCAGGAGCCACCTACCAGCGCTTGGTCAACAAGGTCTTCAAGGGGCAGATCGGCCGCAACATGGAGGTGTACGTGGACGACATGCTGGTCAAAAGCCGAGCCTCGACAGACCACCTCGCCGACCTTGAAGAAACTTTCGGTGCGCTTAGGAGGCACAAGATGAAGTTGAACCCGACCAAATGCGCCTTCGGCGTGACCTCCGGAAAATTTTTAGGATTCATGGTGTCGAGACGCGGAATCGAGGCAAATCCCAAGAAAATCCGAGCCATCCAGGAGATGACTGCCCCGAAAATAATTAAGGAAGTTCAGCGCCTGGCTGGGAAGGTGGCGTCCCTGAACCGCTTTGTCTCGAGGTCGGCCGAGCGGTGCCTGCCTTTCTTCCAGGTCCTCAGGCGACCGAAAGATTTTTGCTGGACAGCGGAGTGCAAACAGGCATTCGAGGAGCTTAAAAACTACCTCGGTGCGCCCCCACTGCTGGCAAAGCCCGAACCTGGAGAAGGGCTGCTCCTATACCTAGCTGTCTCTCCAATGGCCCTGGCGGCTGTCCTGGTCAGGGAAGATGCGAAGGCGCAACAACCAGTCTACTACGTGAGCCGAGCCTTGAGGGACGCGGAGACCAGGTACTCCAAGTTAGAAAAACTAATTTACTGTCTTCTGATCGCAGCCAGGAGGCTCCGACCTTACTTTCAGGAGCATACCATCAACGGTCCTCACGGACCAACCAATAAGAGCCGTCCTCCACCGAGCAGACGCTTCAGGAAGAATCGCCAAATGGGCGATCGAGCTCACGGAGTTCGACATCAATTACCGGCCCAGGCCATCGATCAAGGCTCAGATACTGGCGGACTTCGTGCTGGAATGCACCGCACCAGTTGAAGCCGAGCTTGAATCAAGCGAGACTATCATCAGCGGGAGACCAGGCCCCAACGAAGCCGAGCTGTGGCGGTCGAGCTTCCCTGAAGAAAGGGCCGACCTTCTTGAAGGCGCCTGGGTTCTGCATGTGGATGGCTCATCCAACTCTAGCGGGGCCGGCGCAGGGCTGGTCCTGGTTAGCCCCGAGGGGATCGTCACCGAGTATGCATTGCGCTTCGAGTTTCCCACAACCAACAATGGGGCCGAGTACGAAGCGCTGATAGCCGGGCTGCAGATAGCCAGGGAATTGAAGGTGGGTCGGCTTCAAGTCTATAGCGATTCCCAGTTGGTGGTCGGTCAGGTCGGCGGCAGCTACGAGGCGCGGGAGGAAAGCATGGTGATGTACCTCGGGAAAGGTGAAGAACTTAATACCAGCCTTCGACAGCTTCGACATTCGGCACATCCCAAGGATCGGGAATACAAGGGCCGACCTCCTCTCCAAGTTGGCCACTTCTGCCCCGGCCGAACTACCAAAAGAGGTGTTTCTGGAAACTCTGAAGTGCCCGACCACCGAGGAACCTCAGGCCGTCCTGCGGACGGACTTCGAGCCCAGCTGGATCGATCCGCTGATCGCCTACCTCGAAGAAGGGGTCCTCCCTCACGACCGGAGAGAAGCTCGGAAGCTCAGGAGTCAAGCCTCCCGCTACGTCTTGTACGAGGGCAGGTTATATAAAAGGTCGTACTCCCTCCCGTTGCTGAGGTGCCTCCGACCCTCTGAGGCCTGCATCGCGCTACAGGATGTCCACGAAGGACTCTGCGGAAGTCACGCGGGAGCCAGATCCCTATCGCAAAGACTACTTCGGCAAGGGTACTACTGGCCAACCCTACTTCGTGATTCCACGGAATACGTGAAGAGATGTGACCGCTGCCAGAAGAACGCCAGCGTGCAAAGGCAGCCGGCATCCGAACTCACTCCGCTCACTGCACCCTGGCCCTTCGCGCAGTGGGGGATGGACATCCTCGGCCCCTTCCCAACGGCGTCCGGACAACGGAAGTTCCTCCTGGTCGCGATCGACTACTTTACCAAGTGGGTCGAGGCGGAACCACTAGCGAAGATCACCGAGGCCAAGGTGCAGGACTTCGTCTGGAAGATGCTGATCTGCCGGTTCGGTCTGCCCCGAGCCCTCATAACCGATAATGGGCGACAGTTCGCTGGAGCCCGGTTTGCCGAGTTCTGCGAAGGACTAAACGTCTCCCACCACTTCACATCGGTGGCTCATCCGCAAGCCAATGGGGAAGCCGAAGTGACCAATCGGACCCTGCTGCAAGGCCTCAAGACGAGGCTCGACAGGGCAAAAGGGGCCTGGGTAGACGAACTCTACCACGTCCTCTGGGCATACCGAACAACGCAGAGGGTACCGACCGGCGAGACACCCTTCGCCTTGGCCTTCGGCACCGAGGCAGTCATCCCGATCGAGCTCAAACTCCCGTCTGCTCGAATCGTGGGCTTCAACGAGCAACTCAACTCCCAGGACCTCAGAACCAACCTCGACCTTCTGGAAGAAAAGAGGGAGGCAGCCCGCATCCGAATGGCCGCCTACCAGCGGAAGGTGGCTCGGTATTACAATTCCAGAGTCAAAAGCAAGGCGTTCAGAGTTGGGGACTTAGTGCTCCGACGAGCAGCCGTCTCCCAGCCCCAGAGTCAAGGGAAGCTCGTCCCAAATTGGGAAGGTCCGTACGAAGTGGTAGAGGTCATCCGACCTGGTACCTATCGCCTAAAGGAGCTCGGAGGACTAGCGCTTCCCCGACCTTGGAACTCAGAAAACCTGAGAATGTACTACCAGTAGTTTCCCTCAATAAAACCTTGTTGCTCGACACTATCGTTTCAGGGTCACTGAGGAAAAAAGCGAGCGGAAATGCCCCCACAGCCGGCTAGGAACAGGAGGAGAACCTCGTCCTAGCACGAGCAAAGTCAAAGGCCCCGTTCGCAAAGGACGGGATGGGGGGAGAAGCGAGGACGACGGTCCTCATGTGCCCCCACAGCCGGCTAGGAACAGGAGGAGAACCTCGTCCTAGCGAGCAAAGTCGAAAGGCCCCGTTCACAAAGGACGGGATGGGGGGAGAAGCGAGGACGACGGTCCTCATGTGCCCCCACAGCCGGCTAGGAACAGGAGGAGAACCTCGTCCTAGCGTGAGCAAAGTCGAAGGCCCCGTCCACAAAGGACGGGATGGGGGGAGAAGCGAGGACGACGGTCCTCATGTGCCCCCACAGCCGGCTAGGAACAGGAGGAGAACCTCGTCCTAGCGTGAGCAAAGTCGAAGGCCCCGTCCACAAAGGACGGGATGGGGGGAGAGGCGAGGACGACGGTCCTCATGTGCCCCCACAGCCGGCTAGGAACAGGAGGAGAACCTCGTCCTAGCACGAGCAAAGTCGAAGGCCCCGTTCGCAAAGGACGGGATGGGGGGAGAAGCGAGGACGACGGTCCTCATGTGCCCCCACAGCCGGCTAGGAACAGGAGGAGAACCTCGTCCTAGCGCGAGCAAAGTCGAAGGCCCCGTCCACAAAGGACGGGATGGGGGGAGAAGCGAGGACGACGGTCCTCATGTGCCCCCACAGCCGGCTAGGAACAGGAGGAGAACCTCGTCCTAGCGTGAGCAAAGTCGAAGGCCCCGTCCACCAAGGACGGGATGGGGGGAGAGACGAGGACGACGGTCCCCATGTGCCCCCACAGCCCGTTGGGAACAAGAGGAGAACCTCGTCCCGACGCGAGCAAGGTCCAAGGCCGAGCCCCAGAGTCTACGGCAAGCTTCACTGCAGAAGACGAGGTCTCCTTCAGACCTCGGCTTCAACTTCGGTATCAGCATCGACGGGAGATGGGATCTCCCCCAAGCGATCATAACCTTGACTGCAAAAGAGGAGGTCTCCCCCGAATCGACTTCGGTTGATGAAGGCAATGTCGACTCCGACCCTGACCACGGGGGGCGACATTGACTCCGGCCTCAACGTCGGCTTCACTAATTTTGGCTGGAAACGAGTCCCACTTCAACTCCAAACATCGACTGGGGATGAGACCTCCCCCAAGCCTCAGCTTCAACTTCAGCATCAATATTGGCTGGAGATGAGACCTCCCCCGAGCTTCAGCTGCAACAAATGCGGAGCCTGGAAGAAGACTTCGGCAGTCGCCTGTTTTGGTACTCCCTTCCTTCAATTTTTGAACTCGGGAGTGGGGGGGCTACTGTTGGGGATAAATCCCGCTCCTGCCGAAGCCCGGCCCAACGCTCAGCCCAATGTAACCAGTAGCCGCTGAAGAGCTTCAGCGCCAGGCGCCAGGCCGAACCCCTAACACGGTCGAACTGCCTAGAGGCCGAACTCCCCTGCACCAAGGTCCGGGCCGAACTGCCTAGAGGCCGAATCAGCGAGCCCTGGCCGAACTCCTTCGGATCCCACGGCCGAACTCCTTCGGACCGACCCCAGGCGAGCCCGTGCAACCGAACTCCTTCGGACTTCCCGCGGCCGAACTCCTTCGGACCGACCCCAGGCGAGCCCGTGCAGCCGAACTCCTTCGGACTTCCCACGGCCGAACTCCTTCGGACCGACTCTAAGCGGCCGAGCTTCAATGAAGTCCTCTCAGCGGCCGAACTCCTCAGCGGACGGGCTTTAGTAGAATCCCCAAGCGGCCGTCACTCAGGAGCCCGAACTCCTCAGCAATCGTCACTCAGGAGCCCGAACTCCTCAGCAGTCGTCACTTACGGGCCCGAACTCCTCAGCAGTCGTCACTGGGCCGAACTCCTCAGCGGTCGCCCTCATCAAACTTCGGCCGACCGAGCTCCTACCGAACTCTCAAGTGTCCAAGCCTCAGCCCAAGTCCAACAGTCGGCCGAACCCCAGACGGCCGAGCCGCGGCTTCTCAGCAGCCGAACTCTTCTGCGGACGGGCCTTAGCTGCATACCTCTCGCCAGATGCCTATGGGAGCCGAACTCCCTCCTATCTTCCTCTTCAGGAGCTCGAACTCCTTCGAAATGGGCACACGACGAAGGCCTTCATCCCTTCATTCGGCAAGCTCTGCAACCATCACCATCAGTCAGTCCGCCGCACCATCAGTCAGTCCGCCGCGGGCGATAGCGACCCATTGTCAGGCGGCGATGGCTGTCACCCTCCATCCGCCGCACGCGGCGCCAGTGAGACTGACTCCACCGAACCTCGAGCGGCCCGCCAGCACGCGGCTGCAGTTGTCACCATCAAGCTCCACTATGTCAAGGACCCTCCCGACACACTAAGGCAAGGCTCTCTGGACTCTTGACTCTCTAAGCTCTCCTCCACATCTCTAAGCTCCGGAACTCATTCTGAGCACTCCATTACTGTTGGTCGGAAACTAACTTGACCGTCGGAGGGTCCTGCCGGAGCCACCACCCCACCGGTTCTGGACGGGACTTCATTTTGCAGGTCCCCGGCGGCGCCCAGCGGCCTCGATTGCGGCGACCCCCGGCGGCGACGGATTTCTGCACCAACAAGTAACAACGAGTTCTCTAAGAGGGATTGCTCTAGCTTACTTGGATCCTCAGGACTTATGATATTTGTAGAAAGAGTATCTCATGAATGGTACACTATTTAGGCTAATTTTGGATCGTTAATCACGCCATTCCAGGATTAAGGCCATTCTTCCAAAATGGAAAGGCTATTACTAGCATGATCAAAATGTCTTATCTATTCTCGGGAGTTTAGGTAAAGTGGAAAATAGTTTGATCGTAATTAGACTACAACTAGATTGTCGCCTATCTCCGAAAGAAACTATTGAGAGTGCCAAAGGACTATTCAGCTGAGGTGATTTAAAAGATCATGAGCATCATTATGAGGTGATTTAAAAGATCATAAGCGCCGTTATGAGATCGGCTCAATGGCACACTTCGGCTCATTCTTCGGATCGGAGAAGATGTGGAGGATCTTCATTCCTCAGAATGCTGGTGTCTTCATACTGATCTGAGATGATTCGGGCATTAACCAGGCCAATTCGAGACATTTATGCAACCACAATTATCATACCAATATGATTATCATTTCTGCTATAATTTAAATTTAAATTTTATAATTTAAATCCAAATTAATTAGATCAAATTATTCATTTATGTTATTATCATGACAAACTGTGATCATTATTTTCATTCTCCAAAAATTCTCAATCAATTCTCTAAAAATCTTTTCTTTTGCTTTTTTACCTTAACCCATCCCAATTCAAAAGTTTCCGTTGGGCTTTGGTCCAACCCAACCACAACCTAACTCATTTTAAAATAGAAAAAAAGGTCCAGGACTTAAGGAAATGAAATTTGCTCAAAAGTTCTGAATATTAAGCATCTACGTAGGATGCTCGTTTAACTAGTGAGGACAAATCCTCTGAGAGCCTTTGTTGGGTCAGCCTTATTAGTTCAATCGTGATCTGGTGGTATGTGAGTTTTCTGGTACTAAACCAAGTTTGTTAATGTAAAATAGTAGTCTCTAAGTCCTTTTCTTTAAATCTATTCCTTGATTAGGTAGATCTCTTGATCTCACTGATCTTCTCTTTCATTTACCAATAAATATTAGCCAGGTTACACACACATATATATAAAGAGAGAGATAGATTGAGCTCTGATCGATCGGAGCTCAGTCTATATCCGATCGAATCCTCCATCATTGGATCGGCGTGCATCTTCAAGAAATCCCTAATAGCAAACGGAGCATCTTAGAGACCGTCGGCTGATCTGGCACAATTTAATAATAGTATTTAAATTACCGCATGTCGTCATTTTATTCTCGTCGCTTGTCTGTTGAATGCTATGATGATGCTTTAATAGAGGATGGAATTGGAGAGAGATAACTTTTCATTTTTTATTTGAAATGAAACCTTTCCTCCCGACAAAATCTCATTCTTTCACTCTCCCTCCCTCTTTCGCTCTCTCCCTCTGTTTCTGACTGGAAGAAACCTTTCTAGCGCCCGCAAAACCTCATTCTTTCTTTCTCTCTCTCCTTTTGTTTTGGGCTCTTTCTCCATCACAGTCTCTCTCCGATGCAACACGTCGCTGGTTTTCTCCGTTGCAAGTCACCGGCTCTTTCTCTTCATCACTGCGACATTAGTTTTGGGACTCTATTTGGTGAGAATCCCTAGCCCACATTACTTCTCTCTCCTTCTTTTCTTTCTCTATATCTTTTTACTATTATAATTATTTTTTTATATGAAATATATATATGCGATATTTAAAAAAAATATATATGATATGAAAAAATAGAGACTATAGCTAGGAACTGTTCAATTACTACAACCCATACGGTTATATTTTTGTTGGATAATAATTATTATGAAAATACTAATAACATTATTCATGTTTGAATTAAAAAAAATGTTATTGAAACTTAAGACTTATTTATTAAAAAATATAAATAATAAATGATAAATAATTAATTTTAGCATGACATATCTCTGAAATTATTTCTAAAGCATTTTTTAATAGCATGATATTTAATACATAAAATTTAGCTATATATTTGAATGCCACTTATATTAATTATATTTTATTATTAATAATCAAATTATACATGGATGTGGAAAGTATGTACGATGATAACATGATAGTTAGCACACCAACTACTATACCAACTACAACTACGTTTGTAGATAGAGAAAGCAGTATGCATAATTATGTTTCACTTGATGATAATAATGATCATATAGAAAGGGTTTATGAGGGAGAAAATCAAAGTTCAAAAAATGCTGAAGGTTTAGAACTGCATAAAGGCATGATTTTTGATACTCAAGAAGAAGCAATGGAAGCTTATAATCAATATATATATAAAAAAGGTTTTGGTATTTAGAAGGGATCATGTTATCGATCCTCCAAAACTAAGGAGATTAGCAAATAAGAATTTACATGCTGTGAAGAAGGATTATATAAGCCTAAGATCAATATTGCAGTTGTTGGGCAACATCATGCAGTAGCTATAATGCCACGCAAAGAAGGACAAAGCAATCACACTGAATGTAAAGCAAAAATGCATATTAAAAAGACTGAAGTTGGTAAGTGAAAAGTTATAATGTTTCATGATATTCATAATCATGAACTCATTCATAGTCCATCAAAAACTCACTTTCTTCGATCATATAGAAAGATCAGCTCAGAAGATAAGGAGTTTATAGGGACTTTACATGATCAAAATATTTCAACTCAATAAATCATGGGTGCCATTTCATAATTATATGGAGGTATATGAAATGTAAGTTTCACTAGAAAAGAGTTGAGCAACCTTAGAAGCAATCTTCAAAAACAATTATTCAATATTGATCTGCAAATAACAGTTAATCATTTTCAAACTAGACAAGTCAAGAATCCAGCTTTCTTTTATGCCATCCAATTAGATGTCAAGAATAGTATCTAGAATATTTTTTGGATTGATGAAAAGTTAAGATTATCTTATCAATATTTTGGTGATGTGGTGATATTCGACAGTACATATATGATAAACAAATATAGCATGCCTTTTGCACCATTTGTTGGTGTCAACCATCATATGCAATCAATTTTATTTGGTTGTGTATTAGTCTGAGATGAGTGCACTGAATCATTTATTTGGATCTTTCAGTCTTTTTTGGAGGCACATTATGGCAAGCATCCGAAATGTATATTAATTGATCAGGATCGAGCAATGAAAAAAATAATTGAGCATATTTTTTCTAATACTATTCATTGATTTTGTAAGTGGCATGTGCCGAAGAATATCAGAGAACGTCTATCTATTCTTTTTAATACAAAAGATGGACTGAAGGAAGATCTTCATCATTGCATCAATACTACCATCTCTCCAGAGCAGTTTGAGCTTCGTTGGCATGAATTTATCAAGAAATACTCTTTAGAGTCCAATGCCTATCTTGATTATTTATTCAGTATACGAGATCAATAGGTGCCTGCATATTTTAGACATATATTCTTTGCTTCTATATCTACAACACAGTGCAGTAAAAGTATACACTCATTATTTAAGGATTATGTGGATAATCACATGAATGCTTTCAGATTTGTTACTCAGTTTGAGATAATTTTGGAGAGTAGATATGATCGAGAGGATGAAGAAGACTTTCAGATTTATCATGTTAAACCAAGCTTATGGTCGAAATATCCAATCGAGAAACATGCTCTTAAAGTATATGCAAGCACTATTTTTAAGCTTTTTAGGGAGCAACTCGAAATGACAACCATGTATGATATGGAGGAGGTAGAGAAGTATAAATTATATAATATAACTAATATTGAGGCCTATAATAGAAATGCACAACAAAGAGCAAATTGTGTAACATGTATTATGTCCAAGGAGAAATTTTCATGCTCATGTCTAATGTTTAAATTCAGCGGCATTTTATGCACTCATGTATTAAAGGTTCTTATTACTTTAAGAATTTATTGTATTCCTGCACATTACATATTAAAATGTTAGACAAAATCTATCAAAGAATAAGGTGCTGATATGGTATATGGTGTATGTGAAGTTCAGGATATAACATTAAGAACTACAAGATTCAATGGGCTATGTAAAAAACTTTTGAAGTTAGCATATGATAGTTGTATACTCTGAGAAATATATGATCTTATTATAAATGATGTGGAGCCTATCATTGAAAAGATTTGTTCACTGAAGAAGAATCTATGGGCAGAACAAAGTATAATTGATGAGAGGGTAGTCATGACACAATGTAGCCGAGTAGTAGAAAAAGTAAATGATAATTCTATAATATTTAAAGATCCTCCAGTTTCTAATTATAAAGGCCGCAAAAAGCTCAGCAGGTTCAAGCATCCAATGAAGGTTAGAGTGAAGAAACAGCGGATATGCAAGAAATGTCATCAAAAGGATTATAATATTCAAACATGCAAAACAAACGTCAGTAAAAGCATTATTATATTATATTTATTTTATTTTTAAAAAAATTATTATGATTTATTGATGGTCATGCTTCTTTGTGTATTGCAGGTAGATGAAGCCTGCATCAGTAGCGATTCATCTTAGGATGAGCAATTCGGCAATGTATAAGCTCACCAATGTTTTATCAATGTTTTAGAATCTATGGTTATCTCTTTTTGCTATGATATGTTGTGATCTCTTTTGTATTTTATGTTTTAAGTAGAGGATATGGTCGTAAATTTTTTTGAATGAATGACTGACTCCTACAAAAGAATATTTTTGAATGAATATAATATTTGTATTCTATTAAACCATATGATATACAAGTTTTGTTCTGTTTGTTCTCTCTGATTGTTGATGATATTTGAAGTTAGTAAAATTTTATTTATAATTTTTTTGCATAAATTAACAAATTATGGCAGGATAAATATAAACTCAAAATAATAAACACAATCCATAAATATAAATTATGCAGGTTATAAACACAAACTGTACAGGTTGCTTCGTATGTTATGAAATTATAGCAGGATAGTATCCAAAATATATAAATTTTATAAAATAAATAAAAACTTAGAATAATAAATACAAACCCTAGAACAAAAAATTGATTCTGTAAATTCTTGAATCCTTCATAATAAACACTAAGTTCTATCAAAACAAATATAAACTTAAAATAATAAATAACCTAAAATAAACATAAACTAAAAATACAACTGCCAATTATTAAAATGGCTTGAAAATATTGAAAATATTGCTCGATATATGTAACAAAGAGAAACTCCAAATAATAAATAAAAAAGCATGAAATAAACACAAACGAGGTTCAAAATATTGAATGATCCAATAAGAAATACTAAGTCTTAAAAGCATAAAATATTAAAAAATAAATAATAAATATAAAATAAATAAACTACCAAAAAAAATCTAGAATAAACATAAACTCAAAAACTTAGAATAATAATCAAAAAAATAAAAACTATCCCAAAAAAAACAACTATGAATGTAATTATGAGGTGGGCTTCGGTCCATATCTGGTCGGATCCAAAAAAAAAATCATGCACCTCCTGAAAAAAAGATAAAAAATAAAAAAAAAGCTATTAAAAAAATAAAAAATATATTTAAAAAATATTAAAAAAAGCTTAAAAAATGGAGGAGCTTGTAGGCACCTTCTTTTTTTTTTCATCGCAAGTTTTTTTTTCAATTAAAAAAATTATAAAAAATAAAAGAAACAAAAAACCAAAAAAAATAAAATGGAGCCTGAAGGCACCTACATTAAATGTAGGCGCCTTCAGGGCGCCTTGGTTTTTTTTTTTCTTTTCTTTTTCTTTTTCTTTTTTTAGATTTTTTATTTTTTTTAAAGTATTTTTTTAGGTATTTTTTTAAAAATTTTTTGTACAGGCAGCATGAACTGGGACCCATCAGGACTCGTTACAGTGAACCATGATGCATTTGAACCGTCCGTTATGGGAGTCGCCAGGACCGGCATTGAAGGCACCTTTTTTCATGAAGGCGCCTACATGAACGATGAAGGTGCCTTCATCCTTCATGTAAGTGCCTTCATGAAGGCGGTTCAAGACGGTTCATGATCGATTTAAAGTGGGTTCAAGAAGGGTCAATGGGTCATTAATGCATTGAAAAGAGCGCACCGACACTCCTAAAGCTAGACCTTTGTCTTCTTTTCAAAATCCCTAACTCTCTTCTCTCCTCTCATTGTCGCCGCTCTACTCAAATCTTAATTCTCACATCCAAAACTTTCTCTTCATCTCTTCATCTCCTTCGAAGTCTTTCTCATCTCCTTCGGATGGCTCCCAAGATGCAGAAATGAAAGAGAGAGGAGTAAGTCTAGCTACATCACATCTTCCAAAAAGTCCAGCTACATCACCTCCTAGAAGAAGTTCAGTAAGTACAAAGAATATTCTCTCTGCTCGCATCGTAGATATGGATTTTTTAGATTTAGAAAAATTTCTAATTGCAAATTTGATTAGGGGCATGGGATGGGAATTTATATGCACCGCAGAAGCCCCTATTTTCATGGAATTAGTTAGAGAGTTTTATTAGAATATTTCATTTGGAGAAAATGATACCATATCATCTATAGTAAAAATAAAAAAAAATGATTTTGATGATGATATATTTGGAGAAATTTTAAAACTTCTATCTGAAGGTGACTTGTTGGACAGTCCAGAAGATAGAAGTGTATGAATAGAAAATGTTGTTCAGGTGGAGGATCACGGTCAATTTCATAAAATTTATGCTCAAAATTTAAATGTTGAAATGAGACTCCTCCATATAATTATTTGCTGGATTATCCAACCTAGAGCTGGAGGATTTGATATTGTAACGGATAAAGATTTAACTATTATGTATCATGTAGTCTAGTGCATTCCATTTAATCTTTCAAAAATGATTATCAAGACTATACAAGAGGCTGTGACTAAAATAGAAACATCTTTACCTTATGCAATGATTTTAACTCATATTTTTAAATATTTTGAGGTAAGATTTCAAAAAGAACAATCAACAAGATTAGGCAGAGGTAGTAAAATTAATAAAGTAGCTCTAAATAGAATGCAATGGTTTACAAGTGATGGACACTGGATTAGAAAAAGTAGAAGTAGAGATACTCAGGATAGCATTTTAGCCGAAGAAGAGAGATCTCAGTTTAATAGGGGTGCAGGATCTTCCAGATCGAGAGGTTTTGATAATCAAATAAGAATGACTCCAGATCTAGTCAGTGCCATAGCTCGAGAGGTTGCATCTATTCTTCAATCCTCTCGTTCCTCAGGAGAAAGTTCTGTACAGATGGATCAGGTTGATGCATAGAGTTCTTCGTTCGATGAGAAATTGGATAATTTAATTTTAGCTGTTCAAGATATAAGATAGGATATTCATAATTTAACCTTTCATATCGAAGAATTAGAGAAAAATCCATCTTATACAGACATGCAACATCAGCTGTCTGAGGTTATCTGTACTCTTAGAGTCTTTCAAACTATGGTACAAAAAGATACAGATGGGATAGAAAGATATAATATTCTCTCTACTAGATTGGCAACAGTCTTACAGACTGTTGCCCGAATTGGCCAACAAATGAATATACTTGTTTTGAATCTTTCAAATCAGACTCAATCAATCTGCCTTCTTCTACTCAGCCATCCTCCTCTAGACCATCCTCATCTAGCCCTACTCCTACAGGTCGAGGTAAAGTTTCTCAAGGCAGAACCCGTCGCTATCGCCCCGCTGTGCAAGTTGATCCTAAGGATTAGAGTATCTGTTGTATCATGTCGATGTTTATGATAATGTCATATTTTATATTTTGGATTTTAGGTTATGTGATGTATTATAATACTTTATATTTTATATTTTTGGTTATGCTATGTATTATGTTATGTGCCAGTATTTGTATTTGTATGAAAGTTTCTATTAAATTATTTATATTTATGAAGTCAGTCGATTATTATATATGCGAGTTTATTTTAGCGAAGATAGTCATGAAATATAGTAAAAGCAATGCTTGATATCATAAACAATGCCGGATGGTTTGTGAAATAATGCAGGTTCGAAGTTGGTTTGTATTTATTATTTGATGTTTATATTTATTTCAAAATAATTTATGTTTATTTATTATTTGGTTTTTATCCATAGTGCAACAGAGTTTGTATTCATATGCTGTTTATTCGACGTTATTATTTACTTTTTATATTTTTTAGGTTGATTTATGTTTATTTGAGTAAAATTAGCATTTATCTTTTTTTATTCATCTAGAATCATAGATCCAAGTTTTAAATTTATACCATAAAGTTTCTATTTATTTCAATGAAGTTTGTGTTTATTATTTACTATTTATGTTTATTCTGTAGATTCAACGTTATTATTTAGTTTTTATATTTTTTTTAGGCTGATTTATGTTTATTTGAGTAGAGTTAGCATTTATCTTTTTTTATCCATCTGGAATCATGGATCCAAGTTTTAAATTTATACCATAAAGTTTCTATTTATTTTAATGAAGTTTGTGTTTATTATATCATGTTTGTATTTATCCTATACAGTTTGCATTTATTCTTGCTATTTTATATTTATTCGATGTTATTATTTAGTTTTTATATTTTTTAGGTTGATTTGTATTTATTTGAGTAGAGTTAGCATTTATCTTTTTTTATCCATCTAGAATTATGGATCCAAGTTTTAAATTTATACCGTAAAGTTTCTATTTATTTTAATGGAGTTTGTATTTATTATTTACTATTTATGTTTATTATCAAGATTTTATGTTTATTCAATGTTATTATTTCATTTTTATATTTTTTTTACATTGATTTATGTTTATTTGAGTAGAGTTAGCATTTATCTTTTTTTATCCATCTGAAATTATGGATCCAAGTTTTATATTTATACCATAAAGTTTCTATTTATTTTAATGGAGTTTGTATTTATTATTTACTATTTGTGTTTATTATCGAGATTTTATATTTATTTGATGTTATTATTTAGTTTTTATATTTTTTAGATTGATTTATATTTATTTGAGTAGAGTTGGTGTTTATCTTTTTTTATCCATTTAGAATCATTGATCTAAATTTTAAATTTATACCATAAAATTTATGTTTATTTCAATAGAGTTTATATTTATTATATCATATTTATGTTTATCTTGCTTAGTTTGTATTTATTCTTGCCTATTTTATATTTATTTAATATTATTATTTAGTTTTTATATTTTTTAGGTTGATGTGTGTTTATTTGAGTAGAGTTAGTATTTATTTTTTTATCCATCTGGAATCATGGATCCAAGTTTTAAATTTATACCATAAAGTTTCTATTTATTTCAATAGAGTTTGTATTTATTATTTACTGTTTATGTTTATTCTGCATAGTTTATATTTATTATCAAAATTTTATGTTTATTAGATGTTATTATTTAGTTTTTATATTTTTTTAGATTGATTTATGTTTATTAGAGTAGAGTTAGCATTTATCTTTTTTTATCGATTTGAAATCATGAATCCAAGTTTTAAATTTATACCGTAAAGTTTCTATTTATTTTAACAAAGTTTGTGTTTATTATTTACTATTTATGTTTATTCTGCATAGTTTGTATTTATTATCAAAATTTTATGTTTATTCGATATTATTATTTAGTTTTTATATTTTTTAGATTGATTTATATTTATTTGAGTAGAGTTAGCATTTTTTTTTATCCATCTGAAATCATAGATCTAAGTTTTAAATTTATATCATAAAATTTCTATTTATTTCAATGAAGTTTGTGTTTATTATATCATGTTTGTATTTATCCTGCACAATTTATCTTTATTCTTGCTATTTTATGTTTATTCAATGTTATTATTTAGTTTTTATATTTTTTAGGTTGATTTATGTTTATTTGAGTAGAGTTAGCATTTATCTTTTTTTATCCATCTGAAATCATGGATCCAAGTTTTAAATTTATACCATAAAGTTTCTATTTATTTCAATGAAGTTCATATTTATTATTTATTATTTATATTTATTCTACATAGTTTATATTTATTATCAAAATTTTATGTTTATTTGATGTTATTATTTAATTTTTATATATTTTTTAGGTTGATTTATGTTTATTTAAGTAGAGTTAGCGTTTATCTTTTTTTATCCATCTGAAATTATAGATCCAAGTTTTAAATTTATACCATAAAGTTTCTATTTATTTCAACAGAGTTTGTATTTATTATTTACTATTTATGTTTATTCTGCATAGTTTATATTTATTATTAAGATTTTATGTTTATTTGATATTATTATTTAGTTTTTATATTTTTTAGATTGATTTATGTTTATTTGAGTAGAGTTAACATTTATCTTTTCTTATCCATCTGAAATCATGGATCCAAGATTTAAATTTATACCATAAAGTTTTTATTTATTTCAATGAAGTTTATGTTTATTATATCATGTTTGTGTTTATTCTACACAGTTTATGTTTATTCTTGCTATTTTATATTTATTCGATATTATTATTTAGTTTTTTATATTTTTTAGGTTTATTTGTATTTATTTGAGTAAAGTTAGCATTTATCTTTTTTTATCCAACTGGAATCATGGATCCAAGTTTTAAATTTTTACCATAAAATTTCTATTTATTTTAATGGAGTTTGTGTTTATTATTTATTATTTGTATTTATTCTGCATAGTTTATATTTATTATCAAAATTTTATGTTTATTCGATGTTATTATTTAGTTTTTATATTTTTTTTAGATTGATTTATATTTATTTGAGTAGAGTTAGTGTTTATCTTTTTTTATCCATCTAGAATCATGGATCTAAATTTTAAATTTATATCATAAAGTTTATATTTATTTTAATAGAATTTTTATTTATTATATCATGTTTGTGTTTATCCTGCATAGTTTGTGTTTATTCTTGCTATTTTATGTTTATTTGATGTTATTATTTAATTTTTATATTTTTTTTAGTTTGATTTATGTTTATTTGAGCAGATTTAACGTTAAGTGCCTTTTTATCCATATGGAATTATGGATCTAAGTTTGTATTTTTATCATAATATTTATATTTATTTCAATAGATTTTATGTTTATTATATCCAATTTGTGTTTATTCTTGATATTTTATATTTATTTGATATTATTATTTAGTTTTTTTATTTGTTTTAGGTTGGTTTGTATTTATTTGAGCATAGTTAACGTTTATCTTTTTTTTATCCATCTAAAATTATGGATCCAAGTTTGTATTTATTCCATGATATTTATGTTTATTTCGATAGAGTTTGTATTTATTATATCCTATTTATGTTTATCCTACACAGCTTGTATTTATTCTTGATATTTTATGTTTATTCAACATTATTATTTAGTTTTTATTTTATTTTAGATTAATATATGTTTATTTGAGTAGAGTTAGCATTTATTTTTTTTAATCCAATTTGTATTGTATTTATTCCTGCACAATTTATGTTTATTTAAATAATTTTTTTATTTATTAAATGTATATTAAATTTTTGGACTAAAAAATATAGAATACGGAGTTTTTCCATCACAAGGGTCGACCCTTAGGTCGTTTCCTGCATAGAGGTCGACCCCAGGGTCAGCCGCAGAAAATTTCTAGCTTGCAGAAACAGCAGAGATCGACCCTGAGGTCGACTCTTGGTATAGGGGTCAACCTTTTGGGGTGCCAGCCTTAGCGTGCCAATCAGCCCATTTAAGCAGGGGTCGACCCTTAGGTCGACCCAGGGGTTGAACATTTTGCTGAAACCTGATTTTCTTCCAAACTATATATCCAAAATTCATGAAACTACCTCCAATAGATTAAAAATCTTCTAGATTTATTTTTGAGACTTCCAAAATATATTTTTTTTAATTTTATAAAATTTATAATTTTGTCCATCATCTTCTTTCTTCCTGATTTTTTTTCAAATTATGCATCTAAAATTGCCACCAATAGATAAAAATCTTCTAAGCTTGTTGTTGTTGAGGCTTCCAAAATATTTTTTTTAATTTTATAAGATTTATGATTTTATCCCTCATCATCTTTCTTTAGTAAACTTAAAATTTTCAATCTCAACTAAAATATAATTAATCTTTTTTCAAGCCAAAATTATTAATATCTCCTTAAATATTTTGTAATCATCAAAATTAATTTTTGGAGTAACATCAAACATATTAATAAACAACTTATAAAAAATTTTAAAGAAATATGTCAAAAAATCTGAGTTGATCCTACTGAATATTTATATACATAATAATATTCATCACCTGTTGCTGAATATTTGTATACACAATAGTTTCACTATATTAAATAAGTTTTTTGATAAAAAATAAATTTAAAACAAATTTTTGATTTTCTTGTTACATACACAAATTTATAATACAAAATACAAATTTCTTATAAATCAAGCTACGATGATCCCCGATCCTTCACGATCCTCGATCCTTCACGACCCTTTACGATTATCTGTGCTGCATATCTCGCACATAACTCTGGCACACGAGTGTCTGTAATTATGATTTGCCATCCGATTATCAAACTCTCCATAAAATGCATGATGTAGATGGCACAATCAGGCCTACAAACAGTCAATAAAACAAACTGATATATTGAATTATTTGGCATAATTGGCATGGATGTATCTTAATACAAATGATTATAACAATTACTCGGTGCTCTACTGTGGACAATCAACAAAATGAAGTGGCCAACTACCCATATTAATAGAATAGATTACTCGTGCCATCTCAATCAACCAAGTCACCTGCAACCATTGAAAATCAAATACATTGTTATCAATATATAGATATAGAAGGGTATACAAATATATTCTAAATATGAACATTACTCATATTCTAAATATACAATCATTACTCATAAATCGTCTAGCAACCATCCTATACTCTGCACTACTCATAGATGTATAATGTCTGAAACATGTGCTTTGTATATCCACGATAAGCAAGTGCCAGTGTGACGACGAGCATATGGGCACGAATATTTGCTTGACTTCAGCCAATGAACGAGGCATGAAGTCCCACACAGTCCTATCAGGAACTTTCCATGTGCCCAACAACATACTCTAGAAAAAATAAAATATTGAAACGTATATTAGACTAGACAAGGCTACACCAATATGCTACACCAATATATGATATTGCATGAAGAATATAAAATAATTACCATAAAAAAGATTGTAACATAAAGATAGACTGCAAATTAATTAAAGGATCAGTTAATGAATGTTGCTGCAAGAGGGACCAAAAAACATCTATAACCTATATAGTCTATTATAAAAAAAATAAAAATTATAAAAAATAAAAATTAATATGTTTGATTTATCCAATTTAGTGCATAATACTACTTACATCATCGTCAATTAAATTTTTAAATAGGATATCATGAACCTACAGTCGATTGATGATGCTCATGCCATCAGTCCAAACCAATGATCTATATGATAAAATTAATATCAAAATCAAAGACAAACTAAGTTTGATATATATTAAATTTTTTATACATAATAGGATGACATACTAATCAATTTTTATTCTAAAAAATTAAAGACTTGTTGACGCTCTCCGTCATCCAAAAGGTGTAATCCTAAAAAGTCATGGCTAGTTTCAAAAAATCCCTGCATATCGAATGAGTCCTTTAGATGTAAATAAAGTATAAATATTCTATTAAATCATAACTCTACTTACCACTTCATCATCCTTACCATGACGACAATGGCGGATTGATTTTTTTTTGGGCTTTCTTATGGAATCTAGAGTACTTGAAGGCAGAGGGATGATAGGACTGCATAGGAGATGGAAGCTCTAAACTGTTCGCTACGTAACTCATCTTCTGGCATGCTGTGGATCAGCATGCTCTACCGTTGGGCTATCTGCAATCACAAACTCAATAGGCGACACATCTATTGACACATCTGCCATCGCTGCCAACACATCTAGCATCGCCAGATGACTGCTCCCCTCCATCTCCATCTCATGACTGCTCCATTTCATATTCTTCCTCCCTTCCTTGCTTTTTAATGCAACCTGCAGCTCAAAAATTAACTTATCTTTTTCTATGATGATCTTTCAAAGCTCCATTTTTTTGGGATCATCTCGAGCCCTTTGCCTCTTGACCTTCATGTAAATACGCCGATATTTATGCACTAGCTACATCTAAAATTAAATATTATTAATAATTAAATACATCAATAATAAATTTTAAAAAATTATTATAACATGGCCAATATCATGGTAGTGCTTCGTGCGCTGCATTGTGTGGTTCTCTTCTTACCCATCTTATTTATTCCACCTTTAGCTCTATCTCCATGACAGGTGGTGGAAGGCCCTGCTTCAAGCAACATCTCATCTGGTGATGATATTTGTAATGAATCTCGAATCTAAAAATAAAAATAAAGATAAAATAATTAGATTCTTAATCTTATCAAACAAAAAAATTAATCTCAAACATCAAAATAATAATACATCTGCTTCTTTTAGACCCTTTAAGACCTCTCCTAGGTGCGCTCGTTTCCTGAACTGGGGTTTCTCCTAGTTTAGAATTCAAGAAAGCCAGCCAAAAATAGATGGTTTGACTATCCCTATTCTTTCAAAAAGCCAAACCTAAAAGAAATATAATCATAAATGATTAACTTAATCATATACAAATTTTAATAGAATATATCTATTAAATTAATAAATAAATTAATATATTTTTTTTACCACCAAAATAGTAACACAACCATTAAGATATTCGATGCTCTACTTCGCACCTTCCTCCCTTCTTTTTATCTTTTCTGCAGCCATTGAAATGAAATGCATCAATTGCTCATGGACTGCTTTGGCCCATGCAAAGCGGCCAATCTCCTCTAAAGGATCGATAGTGAAGAAGATCTATGGTGCAATGCTGAGATTCGATAAAGAAAATAAAAATGTACCTAGAAGATATGCAACAAGCAACTGCACCGTGGATCGAATGGCATTGGAAGATAAATCAAACAACAATATCTTAATTCTATCTTCCAATGCATCCCTCCTAACTATCCTATTTGCAAAATGTGTGATCCTAACCACACTTTGTGGAGCCTTCTTCGTATCAATGGCTATCCCATTTAGGGGTAGCCCCAAAATAAGGGCAACATTCTCAGCATGGAAGATCAATGTCTATCCTACCAAATAGAATCTTCTATTGCTTTGATCCTAGCAACAAAGAAGTTGGTCTATAACTACCCGCTCTTGTGTGATAATTGGGATGTCGAATATATAGTGGAAGAGCGTCTGCAGTATCAATATAATATGGGCATCCATCAACCATTCTCGGATATCCTTGATGAAGTCCATATATCTTCTAAGATAACATCTGCAGTTGATCAATAAAGGAAGAGCTTTTTTTTGTTTTTCCAAAACTCTAGAGCTCTCTTGTCTCTTAGAAGATTTTGGAGGAGCCATCTGCGAGAAATAATAGAGATGAATTATAAGTTATTTATATTTAATAAAATATAAATAATATATTAACAAATTAACCCATCATTATTAATATTATTAACATGCACACTTACTAAATCAAGCCTTTAACTCAATTAAATTAAAAGAAAGATATTTAGACATGTGAAGAAAATCTATTTTTAAACACAGTCAACTACAAATTTAAGAGAGAGAAATAGATTAGCAAAAATATCTCATATCATGATAATTATCATTCTTATCATGCAAAGGTGCATTGCAAGCTGCTTTATTAAATTATTCTACTACTGCTACCAAAATAAGATATTAGGTAGTAGAAACAAAGAAAAATAATTTAACATATGTTGCAAATAAACTCTGTACCAAAAAAAACAACACTCACTTTCATTGTATAAATAAAATATATAGACACACACACACACACACATATACATACATACATACATACATACATATATATATATATATATGTATGTATGTATGTATGTATGTATGTATGTATGTATGTATGTATGTATGTATATATAGATATATATATATATGTATATATGTATATATGTATATATATACATATACATACATACATACATACATACATACATATATATATATATGTATGTATGTATTGAAGGAAAATCCTGATTTCCCGGTCCAGGTTCGTTCAGATCTGATCAGATCAAGAGATATATTTCAAAAATTTTTCTCTTGATCCCAATCAGATCTTGATATATTTCAGATCTGATTCTTATTATTTTAATAAAATAAAATTAAAAGATAAATTAAATCAAATTTAATTTACCTGATCTGGGTAATCCTATTATCCTGTTGATGATCCTATTTGCAGTAGAAGGTTCTGGATCTTAGCCACGCAAGCGCCTGGCCTCTACCGGTATCCACTCGGGTTGGATCTGGAGATCCTCTTCTTCTCTATCACACCTCCAAAAATTAGATCTGGATCTGATCTGGAGGATCTTCAAAACTCTTTTGAAGATGAGCAGTCGTCCTTTGCAGCAGCGCAGCCTTCTTATTTTTGATCGCCTTTCTTTGATCTGAATCGCACCAACCAAGGTCCAAAACTCCTTTTGGATGTGGAGAGCAAGGGGAGAAGAGACTATGGCATGGAGAAGGAGGGGAGAGGCAGCCTTGGGGCGTGGAGAAACTATGATCTCATCATATCTCTCATCTCATACAATCTGAGTTGGATATAGGGTCTTATTTATAGACTAGCTGTGATCCAACTCCTCTTCTTCCCAACCAATCACAACCCTTTGTGAAATCAGATCTAAATCTGATTGGTGGGAATAGAGACCCCTGGATTCCTCCTTAGAGGGCGCCTAAGACCAGTCAAAGTTGGTTCTTAGAAGAACTCTAATTGGAATCCAAAAAGGAGATGGAGTCCTTGTCCAACAAGGACTCCTAGGCGCCTCCAACTTGGGCACACGCCTAGGGTGGCATGCGCCCTTCTTCTTGCCAGGTTCTGGTAGGGGGACAGGCCCCCACCAGCTCTCCAATAGGTGCATGACATGTGGTCAAAAGTCAAAGTATCAATGGTCAACGTTTGACCAGTCAAAGGTAGACTTTTGACCAAAGTCAAAGAACAAGAAATGGCAGGTGACCAAAAATGGCAGGTAATGTCTTACAAATAAGACAACCTTTTCTGACTTGGACAACCTCCTGTCAGACCATATGAAGGCCTCTGTTTGAGCACAAACTCCTTTGGCTCAGACAGGACAACTTATTTATGATAGCAAAAGAAGAACGTTAGGTTCAATCGAGTGCTAGCACGATTTCCTTGAACCTAATTGAATCTCATTCAGATCAATTGAACTAGATCAGTTCAATTGATGATCACCAGATTCAAACCCTTGTTTGTGTGACCCAGTTAGGTTCAGTTCTGTATGGTAATGGGATATGTCATGATCTCTATCATCGACATCATCGAAACTCCTTTCGATGGATCAGAACTCTTCTGATTCGAATAGCTAGAATGATCGATCATCTAAATCATTCTAATTGCTCCCAAAATCCACCAGTGACACCTAGCAGTATATGGTGGCAACCCATCAGAGCTGAATGCGAACCTCTTGGTGCAGCTACCTGTGTGATTCAGTTCTTCTATCTTGAGCCCCGATCAGATTAGGGTTTAGGTGAACTCGTCAAACCCTAGTCTCTGTCATATGATGTAATCATTCGATTCGAGTCCAATGTGAAAATCTAAATAGAAACTCTTTCTATTATTTCACTCTACCATGGCCATGGATTTTTTGGACTTGATTCTTCATGATCATCATAGGGCTACTCCTCTACCACCGAGGTAGATAGATTCCATCTTGATGCAATCCAGTTCCTACAATGAACATGTCATAGCCAACATACACCTCAGGATTCCATATGGCTAGGAGACCGAGTAATGGTGTAGTCAAACTATAACACCCTCAAGGTGAACTGTCGATGCATCTCAGGTCAAAGAACCAGACACACTACTGCAGCATCGAGTCAGTCATTGACGAGAAGGTAGACTCCCTAATGACTACTCGAGGTGGTCACGCTCAGTGCCCTCGTTCTCTAACGAGTACCTATACTCTCGCTCCGGTGTCTCCACACCGTAGACTCAAGACTCATCTACTAAAGAGAAGCGATTGTACACCAACCTTCCGGATCAATCACCATCCTCGTGATGATCCTATGGTCAGGAGCAATTTATGAGTTAATAATGATTATTCATGTCTTAAATTTTCAACTCTTGAAAATATGAATTATCATTACCATTAACTCAAAGGATGTATCACAGACACTAAATACACATATGTGATAGAAAATAACCCATTTATTGATTTTAGTCAAAATTACAATTTTGCCCCTAGAAGTGTATTACAAGTGTCAGTCAATTCTGGCTTCTAGGGCACATATATCTAACATGTATGTATGTATGTATGTATAGACACACACACAGAGATATATATATATGTGTGTATGTATGTATGTATAGACACACACACACAGATATATATATATATATGTGTATGTATGTATGTATGTATGTATGTATGTATACATATATATATATATACACACATATATATACATATATACATACATACATACATACATACATACATACATACATAGATATATATATATATACATACATACATACATACATACATACATACACACACACACACACACACACACACATATATACATACATATACATACATACATACATACATACATACATACATACATACATACATACATACATATATATATGTATGTATGTATGTCTATATATATATATATATATATATATATATATATATATATATATGTATGTATGTATGTATATATATATATATATATATATATATATATATATATATATATATATATATATATATATATATATATATATATATATATATATATATATATATATATATATATATATATGTATATGTATGTATGTATGTATGTATGTATGTATAATATATAATATTATATATATATATATATATATATATATATATATATATATATATATATATATATATATATATATATATATATATATATATATATATATATATATATATATATATTATATATATATATATATATATATATATATATATATATACATATATATATATATATATACATATATATATATATATATATATATATATATATATATATAATATATATATATCATATATATACATACATACATACATACATACATACATACATACATACATACATATATATATATATATTATATATATATATATATATATATATATATATATATATATATATATATATACATATATATATATATATATATATACATACATACATATATACATAATATACATACATATATATACATACATACATATATATACATACATACATATATATATACATACATACATACATACATATATATATATATATATGTTGTATTATTTTTAGCTAAAGAATTTTTGCCTGATGAAAGAAGGGATAATATATGATAGCAAGATAGGAGAAAAAAGAAGCTTGAAACATATACATTATACATGTGGATATACATCATAAATTATTTATGGATGAACTTAAACTTTTAGAAAAAAAATCTATCTTTCATTAAAAAAAATTTGATACGTAGCCCAGGATAGGCGCCTTTTAGGAGGCAAAAATGTTCAATTATAGGCATCTTCTTCTTCTATTATAGGCCTTCTTACATAGACTAAAAAAAGGTTAATTATAAGCGCCTTGAAGGGCCTTGAAATGTTCAATTAGGTGCCTTCTTTCTAGGCCTTCCTACATAGACCAAAAAAAAAAAAGTTATTATAAGCGCCTTGGAGGGCCTTGGAGGGTTAAAGGCGCCTTCATTTATGTTTAATTTATATTTAATGGAGGCACCTTCATGAGGGTTAAAGGCGCCTTCACAGAAGAGGGTGGAGGGTTTAAGAAGGATTTGTTCATCTACCAAAGTTTTTTAGCAATATCCAGAAAAGTGAAAACAAAGTGAAAAATAAAATGAATATAAAGAAGATGGACTTCTGGCTATACGTGGGTGGCGGCGGGTGGCTGCAGTAGGTGGTGGCAGCATCGATTGGATGCGGCAGCGATGTCGGTTAGTAGCAACGTTGATGGTGGCGATGATTTGGAGGACGGCCCGATGACTGCGTTGGTTGGGGGCGGCCTGGTGCCAAGTGGGAACGAAATGTGAGAGTTGGATTTTCGGTTAGTAAGAGTTGGGAGAGAGAAAAGAGAGAGAAGAAGAAATTTGTCAGTTAGAATTTTGAATGAAGGAAGGAGAAAGGGATTTGGAGAGAGAAGGAAGCAGAAGGGGGAGAGAAGGAGGTTTGGGACAGGAGCGGGGGAGAGAGATTCGAAGAGATGGGATGCGAGTATGGATGGCATCGCATCATAATAAATGCTCCATAGCATATATATTTTTAATACACCAGCTCAGCTAATGGAAAAAAGATGCTCTATTTGCTATTAGGAATTTCTTTGAAGATGCATGTCAATCCAACGATGAAGGATTCAATCGGATATAGACTGACCTCCAATCGATCGAAGCCTAGTCTATCTCTCTCATCTTTCTATATATATATATATATATATATATATATATATATATATATTTATTAGGATAGATTTGGATAAGATCAATCATATCTGAGCTCAAATCTGATTCGATCAAAACTAGACAATGGAGATCCTATATCAATGATTTAAGTTATTGGATGTGATCTACTATCTCAAAACTACTTGCATAAAAAAAAAATCATATCATTTGAACACCCCTAGCCTATGCATCAAGTGATCAAAAAATATATTTAATTAAATTTTATTTAGGCTATCCAATTTTTAACTACTTGATGCATAAACTAGAGATCTCCAAATCATATAATTTTTTGTATGCAAGCAGTTTTGAGATAGTAAATCACATTCAATAGTTTGGATCATTGATGTAAGACTCCTATTATAGAGTTTTGACTTGATCGAATCTAAATCTAAATCTAATCAATCTGATTCTAGTCTGACTATATATAGAGAGAGAGAGGTAGACTAGGCTCTGATCAATCGAAACTCAGTCTACATTTGATCGGATCTCTGACCATTCGATCCACACACATCTTAAAATGCACGTCTGAAAAGGCACGCTAGCTGAAAAAACACAGGCATGCGTGCACCCAAAAAAAATTTAGGAAAAAAAAAGCCTGCTACTGTTTGAAAAAAATAAAAAAATAAAAAAAAACTAAAAGAAATAGAAAAAAATCTAAAAAATTAAAAAAAAATAGAAAAAAAAAGAGGTGCCCTGAAGGCGCCTACATTCTACATTTAAAATGTAGGCGCCTTCAGGATGCTTGAAGGCGCCTACATTTAATGTAGGCACATTCAGGCGCCTTTTATTTTTTTTATTTTTTTTTGTTTTCTATTTTTTATATTTTTTTAATTAAAAAAAATCTTAGAAGAAAAAAAAGAAAAAATAGAAAGAAAGGAGGAAAGCGCCTACATAATGAATATAGGTGCCTACATTCATTATGTAGGCGCCTTCTCCCTCTCTCTCTCTCTTTTTATTTTTTTCTTTTTTTTTCTTTTAAGACTTTTTTTAATTAAAAAATAGAAAAAATAGAAAAAAAAGTGCCTTCAAGGTGGATTTTTTTTTCTAAATTTCTTTTCTATTTTTTTTAGTTTTTTTTCTGAATTTTTTTTAAATTTTTTTTAAATTCTTTTTTAGGCAACAGCAAGCTTTTTTTTTCTGATTTTTTTTCAGGCGCATGCGCGCCTCAGCCAATGCTTCTTTTCAGGCGTGCATTTCAAGATATGCATAGATCGAATGATCGAAAATCTGACCGAATATAGACTAGGTTCCGATCGATCAGAACCTAGTCTATATATATATATATATATATATATATATATATATATATATATATATATATATATATATATATATATATATATGATGCTATGCACTCAAGATAGAATTGTACATATTTATGTGGACGTGCACGCACACCAAATTGAGACCTCAATTGTTTATCATTTTTTATAATACACTTATAGAAATTAACAATAAATACAGTAGAATTATATAAATATATAAGTAACATATATAAAGAATATGAATTATTTATTTATTATATGTTGGATTGGGTTTGGTGTGGGTCATAAGAGTAGAGTGAGCGAAATCCAAATTATATCATAAGACCTGTGGAACTTAAATATATAAAAGATGTTGGAAATTATATAATATAATATATTTTGTTGTTTGAATAAAAAATCAATCAAATGATTTGATTGAGCTCTCCAAACTGACTCGCGCGCAATCGTATTTGAATTGATGGCCATGGAGTCGACAGTTTTTTTCTTTCCTTTTTTTTTTTTGCAAAAAAAAAAAAATGAATTGATGATTGTATAATAGTTCCTGATTATTTGTAGATGACCCTCCTCATGTTAAACGGCCTTTTTATGTGTACAATTTAAAGAACGGGACTGTAAAACAAATAACTCCTACGAAGAAATATCAAGCAACAATCTGAAGTCTTCTGACCCTGTTTTCATGCATGATATAAAAGGGCAGATCACAAAGCACATTACATGTTAAACTGGTGGATTTATAAAGCACGAACCATCCTACTGTGGGAAGCATGAGAAACCAAAAGCCTCTATATTTCTCAACCCGTTACTTGAGTCGTTTATATTCGTAGGCCTCACCAATTGTCAAACACCTGAAAGCCCACATCCTGCCAACTATGGGCTGCCACTACAAGTTGGATTAAGAAACAATTGACAGGAGGATACAAAGTAGAAAGTCTGAGATGTTACAACATTTAAAATAAGATTAAGTAATTTTCCACTCTTTCATCATTTTTTTTTTTTTTGATAGGATGGAATACTTATACTATATGAATATGAATACAACCAACAATATCAGAAAATAAAATATCCCGAATGGAGAGGGATAAAGCAGCAGCAGTAGCCGTCCATAGAACTTTTCTAGAGTGCTCAGCTACGAATCTGAAAATTCAATCCATGATACTATTTATTTCTCCAATTTATCTCTCAGTAGATATACCTAACGTCCATATAGGCATGGCCCCCCAGCACCCTCCTGATGTCGAAAACGAGCAGGTGATCTGAGACAATCAACTTTCCGACATGGCAATTTGGAAAGTGTCGTTGCATGGTTTTTGATTGAAGAGGTCTTCCATGCTCTAAACGAAGAGTTTAATGAATTATTTCTCTAAAATGGCGGGTCCTCACTATCTTCTTCTTCTCTAGAATGGTTCTTGTTACAAGGGTATTTTTTATGCTTTAGATTCATATTCAGGACGTGGATTTAGGAGTGGCCGAGCCATATTCATGCTAAGATAAGGTATCTCGAGCCATATTCATGCTAAGATGAGGTATCACGAGGCATATTCATGCTGAGATGAGGTATACTTGGCCATTTTCAAACCAAGCTAAGGCTCCACTTGAGTTCTACCCATTATACGATATATTCTGATACTTCAATGGCCTCCTAACTCATATGGCAACAGCCCACACCATGTAGAAAAAGTCAAAAATAATAAATACCCCCACATGGGGAGCATATGAAGGCAAAAATCCTCATATATTTCGGCTCCTGATTGATAGTTCATGCAATTAATAGATAGAACTCTCATGTGCAATGAGGTGACACCACTCACCCAGCTTAAGAAGGCCACAAGATCAGGCATGATCTTCGAGGATATTCAATGAAAGCAAAAAAGATATTCAAATTTTATAATCCTATAGGAGCAAATAAGAACTAAAATATCTCGTCCATAATAACATGTCTAACCGCCCAACAAACCTTGAAACCACACGTTTTCACGATTATTCAATTACATTCTTTATAAATAGCTAAAGCACCGAGGATCTAGGTAAGTAATCCATCTCAGAGAATCACTGGTTGCTCATGCTATTCTCTAATTCTTAACTTAAGTATCGAAGGATTCTTGCCGAAGCAAAAACCTTCGACCTAGATTTTTTGTAGGTCACTCTAGTACTCCTATTCAAAAGCTCAACCGCTCACCTTCCGACCTTAGCCAGAACCAGCAGCAATAGATAGAGGAAGGATGCAGTCTTCGCATCATGCCACCAAAAAGAACCACCACCAGGTAATCGGGGCGATCTGCCATCTCTTGAACTGCTGTCGATGCCAAAGAAAACTACACACCAGTATCACAACAATTAGTCCCTCTGCAACCTCCACCAACCATGGAGATAAGTGTGGATCAGTTCAATATGCTGGTCCAACGAGTATACACCTGGATCGCTATGATCCAACTGATGCGATGGGACAACGATGCGTGGCTAACGGAAAGAAGCAGCCAGTGGCCTTTGATCAATCTAGAAGAAGCTTTTGATCGGCTTTGACGTAATTGACCTTTTGATCAGCATAAGCCTCAATAGCCTTCGATTGGCTTTAATTCAATGGCCTTTAATTGATCTTGGCTCAAAATGGCCTTTAATCAGCCTAAGCCTGAATAGCCTTTAATTGGCTTTAATTCTATAGCCTTTGATCGGCCTTAGCTCGAAATGATATTTTATCGATTTAAGCCTCAATAACCATCGATCAACTTTAATTCTACGGCCTTCGATCGGCTTTAGCTCGAAATGATCTTTGATCGGCCTAAGCCTCAATAATCTTCGATCAGCTTTAATTCAATGGCCTTCGATTGGCCTTGGCTCAAAACGGTCTTTAATCAGAAGCCTTTGATCGACTTTAATTCAATGGCCTTCGATCGGCCTAAGCCTCAATAGCCTTTGATCGGCTTTAATTCTATGGCCTTCGATCGGCTTTAACTCGAAATAATCTTTGATCAATCTAAGCCTCAATAACCTTCAATTGGCCTTAGCTTAATATGGTCTTTAATTGGCCCAAGCCTCAATAGACTTAGATCGGCTCTAATTCAACAACCTTCAATTGGCCTTGGCTTAAAACGGCCTTTAAAGCCTCAATATCCTTAGATCAACTCTAATTCAACGATCTTTGATCGGCCTTGACTCAAAACGGTCTTTGATCGACCTAAGCCTCAATAGCCTTCGATCAGCTTTAATTCAACGACTTTCGATTGGCCCTGGCTCAAAACGGCCTTTGAACAGTCTAAGCCTCAATAGCCTATGATCGGCTTAAGCTCAAAGGACCATAGATCGGCTTAAAATTCAAGCTTTTCTTTAGTTGCTTCCACCGCCCACATTAAATGAGGAATAGATGCCTTAATGGAATATATGGAGGGACGTCCTTAGGCCTGAGGCATCATATCAACAGTACTTCTTTTGTTTGACTCTCAGAATCACGGAGTAGTGTTATAAGGGTATTTTTGATGCCTCATATTCATATAAGGGGTGTGGGTTTGGGAATGGCTGAGCTATATTCACCCTAAGATGAGGTATCCCGAGCTATTTTTATACTTAGATAAGATATCTCGAGTCATATTTATGCTGAGATGAGGTATCTCAAGGCATATTCATGTTGAGATGAGGTATGCTTGGCCATTTTCATACCAAGCTAAGGCTCCACTTGAGTTCTACCCATTATATGATCTACTCTAATACTTGAATGGCCTCTCGACTCATATGGCAACAACCCACACCATGTAAAAAAAAGGCCAAAAATAATAAATACCTCCACGTAGGGAGCATATGAAGGCAAAAATCCCTTCATACTCTCAGCTTCTGATTGACTGCTCATGCAATTAATAGGTGGGATCCTCATATATCATGAGAAGACACCACTCACCCAACTTAAGAAAGCCAAAAGGTCAAGCACAATCTTTAAGGATATTGAATGAAGGCAAAAAAAAATATTCAAATTTCATAATCGTGTGGGAGCAAATAAGGAGTAGAATATCTCGTCTATAACAGCACACCTAATGGCCTAACAACCTTGGAACCGCACGTTGCCATAGTTATTCAACCACGTTCTTTATAAATAGCCAAATCCCCGAGGATCTAGATAAGTAACCTATCTCAAAAAATCACTGGTTGCTCATGATGTTCTTTGATTTGTGACTTGAGCATCGGAGGATCCTAGCCAGAGTGAAAGCCTTCGGCCCAAACTTTTTGCAAGTTATTCCTGCACTCTTGTTCAAAAGCTCAGGCACTCGCCTTCCAATCTCAGTCAGAACCAACAACAACAATTGTTGTGCTCATCTTGGGTTAGCTACAAGGATGCAAATGAACCAAGTTATTTATGGACAACTTGGGCTGGCTCAATAACAATATTTGCTAGGAAAAATTCTTTGTGCACCATGGGCGGTGTACAATCGTGCGCACCAATGATTGGCTCACGCACGGAGCTGGAAGAAAAAAAATTTTTTTCATGAATCTTGCTCCAGCCCCGCATGTGAGTCAATCACCGTAGGCGGTATACGCGATTGTACACCACCCGTGGTGTGCAAAGAATTTCTCTATTTGCTAGAGTAGCTTCACTCGACAAACAAGCCCAACTCGAAATGTCATTTGAAAGAATTCGAAAGAGTAGATTAAGTAAATCCAGCTTGAACCCCGGCAAAGTTGACAGCTTTAACAATAGTTATTTCTAAAGACAAAACCCATCATAATAAAGGAAGCAAGTCTACTTATAGTTCAATGATAGCATCTTAATCAAAAAAATTTTCAGTACCACCTCGAGCATACCTTATTTATTTTTGTGGCATGCCGCATTGTTTCCCTTTTGTAAAGAGCTACAAAATCAGAGACAGGACAAGTTACATGACTCATGGGAATGCTCATTAAACTTGCAGATATCATCATCAAAAGAAAAGAAATGTCACATTCACTTTTATTAATATTTAAGAGAACAAAAGCAACCTTAAATCATACAACACCACGGTGAGTGCATCTTCAGGTACATTAAAATCAGTATGCTACTCTGGAAGGCTGCAAGCGTTCAAGTTTGTTACTTAATGGTGGCAAAAATGATGCCACAAGAAAACTGAAAATATAATGGCTTCTATTCATTTTTTCTCATCATGTTCTCTGGCGGAGAGCTTAATCTTTCAAATCATAGGGAGTTGGAATTGTATATATCCAAAGTTTTAGGGAAATTGAAAATCTGTATTTTAATTATTATCTCCTCACATGATATGCGAGGAAAAAAATGTTGGAATTTTAGAACATCAGAAGAATAACTTTGATGTCTTGATGATACTATGGATGACCCTCCACAGTACGTATCACCAGTTAATTGAAGATTTCTATTATTTGTTGTGGTGTAGATGGTCTACTTGGAGATCTTTCTCCATGATTGTTTCTTGATTTGGCTATTGCAGTCATGTATTCTTTTTCTTCTCGCTCTTTTGATGAGAAGTTTCATTCCTTCATCTACAATCCACAAACAGATAAGAATCGACTGCCATCTCCCTTTCCTTTTTTTTTTTCTTTTTCAAAAAGAAAAGAAAAATATACTCTCAAATAAACAATTCCTTGAAGGAGCAATGCTGCTAAAATTATTAAGTTGTAGTTGAAGAGTCCCGGCGTGCAACTTAATTATCAAAGATGAGAGTTGCAAATGATATCTTCTTAATTAATCACTTTCCACTTACACCTCCTCAAGGCTCAAAGATATTCTCTCCGTGTCTCGTACCTAGTTTTTTTTAAATTTAAAATCACTAATTGTTCTAAAGCCAACCCATAAACAAGCAACAAGGCCATTATATTAGATTAATTAAACCCACAAACTAATAAATATCAAGATGAGAAAAGGTTGAGTGGTGCCTCTCCCTTTCATTGCCAGTTACCAATCATCAAAGGTAACACATGGTGGCCCCACTTGCACATTAAAATCTTTGCATGAAAGATATGGTGTGGTTCAAATGCAAACATGGGGATGGGGAAAAAAAAAAAAAATCCCCACTTGACGTGAATATAACGTCAACCGTAGGATTCGTGCCCAAATCTTTGATACTGGTGGACTTGTTTGTGGGTTCGCTAGAACCGATCTGATGCGACTAAATCTAAAATCCAATTGTAAAACAAGTAACATATGAGCAGAAACAATTTTATGCTGGAGGACGTATCTTTTTTTTTCTTTCTAATAAATGGGGATTGATTCATAAGCAATGGGCTATATATATTTGTTTTCATTTTCTTTTGATAAATATGATGGGGATGCCATCATACCAGAATCTGAATCCTGGACCTCCAAATGATGAAAATAGATGCCAACTATTGAACAGCCACTAACTAATGACCTAGTGCAATAGGATGATGCACAATATAGAGTAATCTTAGCTCTAAACTTTGATCATAATGAGAACCGTTTCTGATGCAATTACCAAAAGATTTCGCTAACAATCTTAGCGGGTGCTTCAATTGGATTGAAATTGATGCACTTTAGCTTGGCTTAAAAACCGATATAATCAGGCAAGGACCAAAGTTCGAGGCAGCAAATCCTTAAAAAAAATTGCCCCACCGTACGACCAATTGCACTTCGCTAGATACTTGTAATGGGCATAGAAAAGTAGAAAAGCAAAGAGATATATAGGAGGTTGCAATTAAGCTAGGGACTTTTCCAGGACGGGGAAGCCGCAAACAGAAGAGGCTTCACATGGCCACCATCTTTTCCCAAGGTTTTCCTTCCATTTTTATCATCGAGCCCATGTGGATGAATTAAAAAATGGCTCGAACCATGTGTGCATGTGGACAAGGGGGCTTGAGTTGGAGGTATCACGGTTGGTGGGCACGTCTCCATCATTGCATTTGGATGCCTACCCTTCCTTTCTTTTTTTTTCCTTATGAACCGAAGGGCCAGGTTAATTTGCCACCCCCTTCTCTCATTTAAAAATTAAAATATTCATAGATATGAGTTGCTCGCTTTCTCATTGTGGTGCAATAATAACATGGAAAGATTCTAGGAGCAAAGCAACGACGAAGATGGTGTGTTTGGTTCGTGCACTTTGCTCGCTAACTCACCAACATCCGGGGATTTGTTATTTAAGATCGTACGTAGAAGGATGCAAAGGAAAAGAGAAAACGGTTGGGTCGGTTGTGATGACTTTTTATTGAGGACAAGGGTCATGTTCTGTTTATGCAGCATTGGAGAGATTGCTTGGATGCCCCTACAATGAGAATTATTGGAAGGAAACCATCATCAAATGGTAGAATTATTACGTTCATCCTTAAATATTTTTGCCTCGCATTGCTGAGCTGAGTTGGGAGGAATCATCTTCCTACTAGATAGACGAGATCTTGAACTAATTAATAAATTTGTCTTGTGAAATTAAAGTTCTAGTGTAAAATCGCAAAGTTCGAAAGATAAGAGATGATACTGATGGTTTATGAGAGCTTAAATTTTTCTTTCCTTCATCTTATCTCATTTTATGTGGTGAAGTTTGTTGACCCTGGTGGGAGACCACTATCCGTTGAAGCAAGCGGGTAGGCTAGGATAATTGATATTTAAGTGGTAAACTAGTACATGAGTATCCTAATTATAAGCAAACTTTTCTTTAGCTCTCTCTCTCTCTCTCTCTCTCTCTCTCTCTCTCTCTCTCTCTCTCTCTATTTTTTCCTGTTTCACGTAGAGGAGTTCAATGAATTTAAATCAGTGGGGGAACCAGTACCCATTCAAGTCTCATTCTAAAGGGTGCAAGTAGGTTAAATGGCTCAAATCCGATATGTATTTGATCAACTTAACATATAGTCAAAGTTAAACCGTACATCAGTATTGGTTCCATTTTTAATTAAACCATATTTTGCATTGGATCAAGGATTTTAGAAAGTGGGATGAGTCTTATTTGACAAAAATTAACTTGAAAATCTGGGTCGAGAATTTTAAGCTTAGACACGATCCAGACTTGACCTAGAGAGAGAGAGAGAGAGAGTGATGAACTAACCTATTTGCAATCCTTAATCATTTTGGATCATGGCCTATGACTTCATCTTGTATGCTTGCTTTGGTCTAAAAGGATGATTAAATTCCAAATTAATGTGTTTTTCACAAGAACTATACCCCAAACCAGAAAGTCCTCAAAATCACCATTTTGACTTTGGGACTCAGAAAATTCCAAAGATACTTCAAGGATTGAGCTGGCATTTTTGCAAG
The DNA here is from genome assembly GCA_006176705.1 of Cocos nucifera. NCBI lineage: Eukaryota > Viridiplantae > Streptophyta > Magnoliopsida > Arecales > Arecaceae > Cocos > Cocos nucifera. The sequence continues at coordinate 102,006 of QRFJ01000256.1, read as the reverse complement.
CCCACCCATCTAAACTGATTCTCTGGTAATTAATCTTGGCTTAACACAACTTAACTGGCACTGACTTGATGGACCGCATATTAGTTTACCAAATCTTTAACCTAATCCAGCGAAGCTGACATAGACTAGGTGTAAGCTAACTCAAACCTACCCCAATTATACCCTGCTTGATTTCTGAGCTTAAAGTGGTTCAGAACAAATAGCAGTCTAGCTGCTATAACTCCCATGTTTAAAACCAAATAGTTTAGAAGCCGTAATTCTGCTTGTGACGGTGAGGTCATGAACCATATATTGTTGTCTCATTACCTACGTAGCCCACATGAATAATAATGCCTAATGTCTCTATTACGACATTCTCTTCAACAAACATCCATGCATCACCGTAGGAGGAGTTATGAAAAAAAGGAAAACAAAAATAACTTTCAGCTTAATACCTCAAATTATTGACACCAGGGTCTTTCACCCATCCTTGCTTCACTAAACTATGGCAAATATGTTATATTACTTTCAAGGCTATATGTTGTGTGTCAGAATTCACCTCTCTCTGTGTGCGTGGCGGAATTAGTTTTATCTAAATATGCCTGAATGATATGCTAACACACATTCTCTGCATGCTTGATGTCGGAGTATGTTCTCAATAATCCAAAGGCTTTCCAGCGTTATGTCCACATGTTCCAGTCATTACACTCTCATTACCAGCTGTTGCAGATCCCTAGGCCCCACGACCTAACAAACCACTGAACAAACCCAAACCAGAAAACAAAGTACTAAAAAATTCTTATTCCCATTTCCTCAACCCTTCCAACTCAATCATCTGTTCACCTTCATATAAACCCTTCTCCCTCACCCCCACCCTCCCCCCTGTTGCTCCAGAGAAGCAACCATTGGAAACAATGGCAGCATAAGACAAAGAGTACCTAAGAGGAGAACCAAAATGTCAACCAAGTTGCTTCTCTCCATCTTCTTGGCATTCTTCTCTTCCATTGGCATCTCCAATGCTGCCATCGCCGACCAAGTGTCGGCCCTGCTCTCGATCAAGTCGGAGCTCTTCGACCCATTGGACGCCCTTAGAGATTGGAAACCTCTGGCTGATGCCGCTGCCTCCTCCCACTGCAACTGGACCGGCGTTCGTTGCAACTGGAGGGGCTCCGTCGACGGCCTCGACCTTTCCCACATGAATTTAAGCGGTCGGATCACCGACGAGTTCCGCCATCTCCCCAACCTCGCCAGCCTCAACCTCTGCTGCAATTCCTTCACCTCAGCACTCCCCAAGACTCTCTCCAACCTCACCATGCTGAAAGAGCTCGACGTCAGCGATAACAACTTCGTCGGCCGCTTCCCGACCGGCCTCGGTGCATGCCCGGGCCTAACGAGCCTCAACGTGTCGGGGAACAACTTCGTCGGGCCGCTGCCGGACGACATTGGCCGCGCCACGTCCCTCGAGAGCTTAGACTTTCGCGGCAGCTTCTTCGCCGGCTCGATCCCGCCGTCTTACCAGAACTTGCAGAAACTCGAGTTCTTAGGCCTTTCGGGTAACAACCTCACCGGAAAACTACCGCCCATGCTCGGCCTGCTCTCCTCGCTAGAAATTCTAATTATTGGATACAATGAGTTCGAAGGGCCTATTCCGGCCGAGCTCGGGAACCTGACCAATCTCCAGTATCTCGACATGGCGGTCGGAAATCTTGATGGAGCTGTTCCGGCCGAGCTCGGGAAGCTGCAGTCTCTCACCACTGTTTACTTGTACAAGAACAATTTGGGTGGCGAGATTCCGAAAGAAATAGGTAACCTTTCATCATTGGTGATGCTGGATCTTTCAGATAACGTGATCTCTGGTTCGATACCGCCGGAATTAGCCAAGTTGAGTAATCTCCAGCTGCTAAACCTCATGTGCAACCAGCTCAAAGGTCCGGTGCCGGCTGGAATTGGAGAGCTGCCACGGTTGGAGGTGCTTGCACTGTGGAACAACTCGCTTTCCGGGCCGTTGCCGGCCAATCTAGGCCGCAACTCGCCGCTGCGATGGCTGGACGTGTCGACAAACTCGCTCTCTGGTGAGATCCCGGCCGGGTTGTGCAGCCAGGTCAACCTCACCAAGCTCATCCTATTCAACAATGCCTTCACGGGGCCAATCCCGACGAGCCTCTCGACATGTCTGTCATTGGTTCGGGTCAGGATTCAGAACAACCGGCTCAATGGGACGATCCCCAGCGGGCTTGGGAACATCCCGGGGCTCCAACGGCTAGAATTGGCCGGAAATGAACTTTCCGGCGAGGTACCAGAGGACATCGCCTTTTCGACGTCACTCTCCTTCATTGATCTCTCCCACAATCACCTCCAATTGTCTCTCCCTTCCAACGTACTATCATTACCTACCCTCCAGAGTTTCATGGCCTCCGACAATGAGCTCACCGGAGAGATCCCTGACGAGTTCCAGGACTGCCTGTCGCTCTCCGCCCTCGACCTCTCCAACAACCGCCTCTCGGGGAGCATCCCCGGCAGCCTAGCCTCGTGCAAGCGGCTAGTGGCGCTGAACCTTCGGAGTAACCGACTCACCGGCAAGATCCCGGCCGCAATCGCCATGATGTCGACATTGGCAACGCTTGATCTATCCAACAATTTCCTCACCGGCTCAATCCCCAGTAACTTTGGTAGCTCGCCGGCGCTCGAAATGGTGAACCTGGCCTACAACAATCTCTCCGGCGCGGTGCCACCCAACGGCTTGTTGAGGACTATAAATCCCGACGAACTCGCCGGCAATCCGGGCCTCTGCGGTGGCGTACTAACTCCATGTGCCGCCAATTCTCCGGGAGCATCTGCATCGATGGGACGCAGAGGGTCGCACTTCAAGCACATTGTCGCCGGATGGCTGATCGGGATATCGGCAGTGCTAGCAATCGGCATAGCCGTTCTCGGAGCCCACCAGTTCTACAAGCGGTGGTACATCAAGGGGGGGTGCTGCGACGAGCGGTTCGACGAAGAGACCGGCGCATGGCCATGGCGGCTGACGGCGTTCCAGCGGCTAAATTTCACCAGCGCCGACGTGCTCGCATCCATTAAGGAGTCGAACATCATCGGCATGGGCGCGACCGGGATCGTCTACAAGGCCGACATTCCGAGGCACGGCCATGGCGTGGTGGCAGTGAAGAAGCTATGGCGAGGAGGAGCCGAGGAGGCCGGGGAATCGGGCGGCGGAGATTTCGTGGGAGAGGTGAGTCTTCTGGGGAGGCTGCGGCACCGGAACGTGGTGCGGATGCTGGGCTACTTGCATAACGATAGGGAGGCGATGATAATTTATGAGTACATGCCCCACGGCAGTCTGTGGGAGGCCCTGCATGGGAGGCAGGCGGGGCGGGTGCTGATGGACTGGGTGTCGAGGTACAACGTGGCGGCCGGGATCGCGCAGGGACTGGCCTACCTCCACCATGACTGCCACCCGCCGGTGATCCACCGGGACGTGAAGTCGAGCAACGTGCTGCTTGATGCGAACCTCGAGGCGAGGATCGCCGACTTCGGGCTGGCGAGGATGATGGTCCGGAAGAACGAGACGGTGTCGACGGTGGCTGGATCGTACGGCTACATCGCTCCTGGTTAGTTATTTTCCTCGGCGATGGTTACGTCTCCGCTGAAATATATAATGGTAGAAAGTTTGAAGCCGGATACCTAGACTCTTTAGCTAGACTTAAAAAAAGCGACCCTTGCGTATTAAATATGATAGAGTGAAAAAAAGAAAAAAATTTATGTAGATGGAGAAAATATGGGTAAACGTAAGTTATGGGATGGATATTGGTATAGTCCATGCATTGCTCCTGGAATAATCATTATTTTTTTTATATCCTAAAAATTTCAACCTTTTTAAACCTCTTGATAAGTTTAAACTTAATAATTTAATAAAATTAAATTTTAAAATAAAAATTATATATATAAAAATTGTATGACACGTTTCAACGACATGCAAAGAAAATCCACAGCAACCCCTTTATATCTCTTTTAATTATGGCATTTTTTTTTTTTTCTAATGAAGCCCATATACTTTTAAATACTTTATTTCTTCGCATCTCTCCTCCCCCTCTTCCCATGCTTTTTACGTGCACATGCATGGCCTCTACAAAATATCAGTAGTTTCTAAGTTACCACAAAATAATTTACTTTTTTACATTATTTTTCATCAGCTGAATGATTCATCATACTAGTTATTTCTCTATTTTTGTTTTAAAATATTGCACAGCTTCATTACCTATTTCAAAAAATTCACAATCTATGAATGAGTTGTTCCTGAGTTGTAACTAATGTAACCCGTAATTACAATAGTATCTCAATTATTTAAAAGAATCCGTAATGTTCACAAGCTTATATATGTTGGGTGAATTATTTGTCCAAATAGCTAACATTCATGATATATGCGCACATTTCTTCCCGAAATTCCAGCAAATACCTATTGAAAATAATTTCTTTTTTACACATAAATTATGTCTTTTCTTAATTTTTCCTCGGACTAGAAATTTACATCTCCTAGACAGACCATGTGCTAATGCACGAGGAGAGCTGCCATTAATATATATATTTTTTCTTTCTATGTACCAGAATATGGCTACACTCTGAAGGTAGATCAGAAGAGCGACACATATAGCTTTGGCGTGGTCCTCATGGAGCTGCTAACAGGGAAGCGGGCCATAGAGCCAGAGTTCGGCGATTGCCTGGACATCGTCGGATGGGTTCGGGAACGGCTAAGGAGCAATCGAGGAGTCGAGGAATTGCTCGATGCGAGCATCGGTGGCCGATGCGAGCACGTTCGGGAGGAGATGCTGCTGGTGCTGCGGATCGCAGTGCTATGCACCGCAAGGTCGCCCAAGGACCGGCCATCGATGAGAGATGTACTCACCATGCTTGGCGAGGCGAAGCCAAGGCGGAAGAGCAGCAGCACCAGCGTGGGGAGCATTGTGGTGGCCAAGGATAAGCCCGTTTTCACCACCTCTCCAGACCCTGGGTTCCTGTAGCCTGTAGGCATGGAGGCTGGACTGCTTCGATTCTTTGTACGCAATCATTCTTCTCCTCTTCTCTTTGGATGTGTAAAAATGAAATGATTGGTAGGGTCTTTTGGAGGGTCTTTAGAATGGTTGGATGGGTAGGTACAGGAAATTGCCTATTCTGAAATAAGGTTCCTTCTCGTAAATAGATGTCACTGATTTCTTATTTTTCTTTCTTTCTTTTGGTAGAATGAAGGCATGCAACAGAAATTTATTTGTTTCTAAGAAAGATACAAGGTGAGGTGGAAGCTTGCTAAGCTCAGCTTCTGGTGCAGCACTCAGCCACTCTTAAAGTCTCTGATTAGGTGACTAATACCAGCCTGCAGAGCAGTAACATCACCATCAAATTATTAACTTTAAATGATCCGGAGGATGGGTAGGGATGGCAACGGGTATAGAGCAGGTCGGTCCTGAGATAACCCAATAAAAGCTTCTTTGGAATAATTATGTAAGATTGGACTAGATTTCCTATAGGATTCATGGATCGAACAGCCCATTTTAGCATAGCCCATATTGTCCAACACTCAACTAACTCGAATCATGTAAGAGAGAGAAAAATTCCTTAAATTTTTTTTATTTAATGCAGACCACAAGGCCCGCAGGTTGGGGCTTGAGATGGGATTTGGATGGGCCCTTGGAAGACTACAGACTGGGCTAGCCAATAAGCTCGATATCCAAACAGACTCTAAAATGTTGAATTCCAATGGTTGGTTGCTGCTTGAAGTCCAAAGCCGACTGAAGAGCCTTATCGATGATCTTAGTTGGTGGAGAGTTGAAAGCTTCTAAAAACCCTCTCATTTCTAGAGAACCAAATCATCCATCCAATGTAACACAATGCTGCTTCTGTATGCAATGAGAGCCCGGCCTGCAATGTGTAAAAGCCTTTGCAATTTATTATTATGAATTCATGATTCAGAAGGCTTCCTACCAAAACGCTTCTGCTTAAGGAGATTCCCATAGAACACAGCAGTATCCTTCATAACAATGAGATACAGATCATAGAAATTGAATTGTTGGTCAAGTAAATGTCTATGAACAAGTAATTCTTTATATGGCAGCCTGTTCCACTGAACTTTCCACCAAAAATAACAAACTATTGGGAGCTACCTCGCATTTCTTAATCCAAGAGAACTCAAAAGGAGGTTGGTTTGTTTTGGTGATTAAGTCGCTCATGTCGAAGTTCGGCAAGCATAACCAATCCAAGGTGTGATGACATGATCGAACTTCAGCCAGTAGGTTTTCTTGCTAAGGCCTATTTCGGACGGTCGATCTCTAACTCGCATGTGCTGGATGACCTTCTCAACCACGATTATCAACTCCATCGATTAATTGGAGAACTTGTCTCATCCGTACAAATCTGAGCAGTAAAAGTAGCTAACTTCCACCGAACAGCAAGGCTTAAGTATCAAAGTCCAACCCGTCCGACCTTACTTGACAACAAATTGTAAGGGCAACCGAATTTTTCCGCTACAAGCAGCAGACTTCTTTCGGTTAAACTTCTTTCAATCGAACTCTTTTCAGTCGAGCTTCTTTCAGTGGTTGAACCCGTCATCATATATTGTGCATCTCGACCAAGCGGACTTAAACAGTATTCGACTTTCAATTCAGCAAATGTGAACCATCCTATGGACAATCTTAGAGATGTCTGAACCTCTTCAGAATTGTTGAACACAGAGTTCTTTACTGTTAATTGCTTGCTCACAGGCGTAGAAGTTTCATCCAAACTCTAACTATTAATCTCCAATGGATTGGCAAGTCGTGACAATGGACACCATCCTCCGTAACAAACTTCACGTAGCCCCGAACGGTCCACTAGCAGATGATTATGGCTATCACTGTCATTATGTTACGAGTCCGCCTATTTAAAGAACCCTCCAGATATGTCTTCTCCTCTAAGCTCTCATCACCATTCTAATTTTTCTTAGTACTCCATTCTTATTGGCCAGAGAATTAACTTGAGCATCGGAGGATCCTGCCGGAGCCATCCACCACCGATCTAGACTTCCTCTTATAGGTCCCGTCGGCAGTCTCGTTTCCATCAACTCCAGTGACTCCGGCATCAACACTATTTTCTACACCAATAATTTGTAAGTTGTTTAGGCATGGAAGACCTTATCATACACCTTCTTCAATTGAATCCTTTGAGATGATCCGTTCCCCAAACTTGTGGAAAGATGGCGAGGACTCTGTCAACGTCCCTAAGTTCTATCACCTGCTATCAGATTTGAGACAAAAAATTGGCTCATTAATGCTGAAATATATGGGTCATTTACTAACGGGAATAGATGAAATCCATGGATCCTGCTCACTAGATCCAATACTTCCATCTGAAATGACCAAAAATTTTGGAGCTTCTTTACTGATTTCCCCCCATGCAGAAGAACAGCTTTTGGGGGTATTTAATCATAACATTAGCCATGGAACCGATACCTAGCACACAAATTTATTCCAGAGGCAATTGGGATTGAGAGTTAACTTAAATTGTAGCCCGATGGAAGGATGCTTATGTTCAACTCCCATGCTTGAAGGTTGAGACCACCCTGACTGTGAGGGGAGCACAAGAAAACCTAGGAAATGAGATGGAGTTTTTTATGCTCAGCTGAGTGACCTCAAATGAAGGATCTGAAGAGTTTTTCCCATAATACCAATGATTCTCAAAGGAATAGCACAAGTTGCCATGAGATGAGCTAGAGTAGAAACAAGGAGACTCTTTGTTGAAGTAACTCTCCCATCCATGGACAGTGCCTTCCAATTCCACCCATCAAAAGAGGTGTGCCAAGGTAAGCCCAGGCATTATCCTTGATAGGAATACCTGAGCTAGTGATGATGCTTCTTTGGATCTCTGAGGTAGTGGACATGTTGAGTATGGTGTGAGAAATGCTGCAAGTTAACCCCATGACCAGATTGGTTTTGCCTGACAAAACAGAACAAATATTTGTTTGTGCTGATGCCCATTGCACTTCATAGCTTTTGCCCCTACCACACAATCATCTTCCAAAAAAAACTGATACCTGAGGACCATTTATAAAGGGTTGGAAGGGCTTAATCCAATCAGCATTCATAGAATTGCTCAGTATTCTTGAAAGCATATCAACATGCAGAAGAAATAAGAAGGGTGAGAGGGGGCAACCTTGTTGTAGTCCCATGTTGGATTAAAACCAGGGTGAAAGTGATTCATTCACCAATATTGAGAAGATAGGGTATGCGATGGAATCCTCAATCCAGGAGATGAATAAAACCAAAGTGAATAAGAACCTCATGCAAATACGTTTATTGAATTGTATCATAGGCCCTTTCAAGATCCACAAGGAGCCTTTTGTAGGGAGTGCATGATGGGCTTTAATCCCTTAACAAGAACCTTTGCCACAACCTTGTACATAGGCCCTTTCAAGAAAAAATTGATATGCTTTCAAGGCCCTTTCAAGAAAAAATTGTATCATAGGCCCTTTCAAGAAAAAATTGAAACACAGTTGTTGGAAGCCTGATGGACCCGGAGCTTTATTAGATATGGGCATCGGGCCATGTCGGCATGGCGCGGCAAGCATAAAACCCCCGCTCAGCATGGCCCTAAGCCCAGAAATTGGCGAGCCGGGCCTGGCACAGCCCGTTGGCCTGTTAGGCCCATTTTTTTAGTCTTAATAGGTTGTACCTGGCTCGGCCTGTAACGGCTAAAATCGGAGGTTTTTTTATTTTTTAAGGGTTAAAATGGATAGTTTTCTTGTTTTTACCATTTTAACCCCCTCAACGGTCAAAAAAAGGCTAGATTGAGGGATAGTTTGGAAAAATAAAAATTTGGAACTTCTATAAATAAAGACTTCCTCTTTCATTCTCACCACATCAATTCATCAAACCAATTCTCTCTCTCTTTAATCTCCCTACTTCTATTTGTTCTTTCTTCTAGCAATTCTTCTCTCTTCCATTAAATTACTTAGTACGTAGTAATTATAGTTCAGCAATTCAAGAGTCATACAAGAGGAGGAAGCATCTCTCTTTTGGAGGTCATAGTTCAAGGGCAGCTCCACAAATCTGGCTCTTCGACTCTCTGGCTATCCGACCTCCGGCGGCCCGACCCTCCTCCTTCGACTTTTCAATTCTTCAGTCTCAGCTCCTCCTCTTCTTCCTCCTTAGCTCTACAATTTAATTTTTTTTTGCTGGTTACTAGTTAGTTTCTATTTTTTTACATTTACTTAGTTTAGATGGCAAGTTATGATGATGAGAGTATAGCCGACGCCGCTGGGCATGCCGGCATTTCTCTTCCTATTTTGGAGGAGGAAGAAACTCTTTCTGCTCCCTCTGAAGCCCCTTCTGGAGAAGCTGGATCTTCTTTCTGTAAGAGGACTAGCACTGTGTGAAATGATTTCGATAGAATTTTGATAGATGGAGTCTATAAGGTAAAATATAAAAAATATGCCAAACTATATAGTTATGCCAGTACTAGATGAATTGGCCATTTGAAGAGATATCAAGAGTCTCATAGGATAAGTGATTCTCGTCTTCAAAGCACTCTTAATACACAAGGGGGTGCTCTTGTTGGAACTTTTGCCTATAATCATGAAAATTAAAGAAAGACACTTGTAAAATGGATAGTTAGAGATGAATTACCATTTAGCTTATGTAAATCTTTTAATTTTGAAGAATATGTTCAATTAGCTTTACAACCCGCTTATAGAAGAACCAATAGACGTACATTTAGAAGAGTAGCTATGATAAATTATTTAGCAATAAAACATAATTTAATTGGTACTCATTCTGCTTTAAATGCAAAAATATCATTAACTTCTGATATATAAACTGCATCTGTAGGTAGTATGTATTTTATTTCTGTTACTGCTCATTACATAGATAATGATTGGCAATTAAATAAGCATATTCTTGCTTTTCATTCTTTTGATTATCCCCATTCTGTCCAATAAATTTTAAATGTTATTTATCAAACTATAGCTACATATGGCATTAGTAACAAAATTATATCTGTTACATTTGATAATGCATCTAATAATAATGTAGCTACCCAATTATTGAAAGACTCTTTTTGTCCCATTGTTTATGAAAAATTATTTCATATTAGATATGCATGTCATATTTTGAATCTTTCTGTTCAAGCTAAAATAGGCATGGTTCAAGATATAATTATAAAAATTATGAATATGGTATCTTTTATTCATGCTTCAAGAGTACGATTATAAAAATTTAAATAACTATGTTTAGACCACGGTAAATATTTTAAAAAATTTAAACTTGATATAGTTATCCATTGAAACTCTACATATATAATGATTCATGATGCATATCCATATAAAAATTTATTAAATACATATATAAATAATCATGGATTAGAATTTATTTTGATTGAAAATGATTGAAAAAAAAAATTTAGAAGATTTTTTAGTTAGTTTTTATAATGCTACAAATACTCTTTCTGATGTTTATTTTTCAATCTCTTGTGCATTTTTACAACAAGCATATATAATTTATGGTCAATTTGTACAATATAGATTTGATGATGTTTTAATATCTATTATTTATAAAATAAAAAAAAATTAAATTAGTATTAGGATATGGTATATTTCATGCATAACTTAGCTGCTGTATTTGATCTATAGATCAAATTAAGTGGCATACATATTTTACTTGATGAAATTGATAGATATATGAATCATGATTCTAAAGAATCTAAAACTAAGATAACTCAGCTACTTCATGATATTTTTATATTATATGATAAAAAATTTCATGGATCTAGACAGTCCACATCATCTTCAAATCAACTTCTAGTACTCTCATTCATCATCTATTTTTTCATTTCTTGTACATAGGAGACATTGACATACATCTTCTTCATCTGTATCTTCTTCATCTTTAAGTAATGAATTAAAATTTTATTTATGAAATGATATATCTTCTGCATTAGATAAAAATCAAATAGAAAATCTTAATGTGTTGACCTAGTGGAAGAATGTAAAAAATCAATATCCTATTATGTCTGTAATTGTACGTAATATTTTAGCTGTATCGATATCTACAGTAGCATCGAAATCAGCTTTCAGTGCAGGTCAGCACATTTTGGATGAAAAGAGGAGCATGATGATGGGCGAGATAGTTGAGATGCTGCTCTGCTTCAAAGATTGGCTAGATATGGAGGCGAGACTTTAGGTCAAAGGAGGATATGATACTGAATCTGATGATGAGGACGACATAAATACAATAGATAATTAATAAGATTTATTTTTAATTCTTAATTTTTAAAAATTATATATTTTTATTTTTTATTTGTTGAGGTGAGTCACCTCTATTTTCTTATCAGTTCTCTCTCTTTGAATTCTGAAGGTTAGGCCTAGCCCCCCTCCATCTTTTGTATAATTTTAATTTATATTAATAAATTGGTAGGGGTCAACACTAAACCCTCCATCATTACAAGATGATTTTTATTTTTATAAATAAAATTAATATCTTATATTTTTTATTTATCCACCAACTTAATTTATTTTATAAAAAATATTTTTTAAAATAAAAATTTTAAAGAGGCTATAGCGTGCCAAATGGACCATACCAAGGACCATATGGGCTAGCACGCGGGCCGTGCCAGGCCTGGGCGCTTGCCGTGCCGTGCCAGTCTAGGTCCTGGAGGGCCATGCCGAGCCTGGGCCATGGGCCACCAAATCCTAGCCTAGCCCGGCCCTCTATTTTGGGCCGTGCCATGGCACAGCCTGCTACAGTGCTAAGCGGGTTGTGCCTAGCATGGCCTTGTTCATGTCAGGCCAAGCCGGCCCATAGGCGGTCCGACCCGGTGCCCACCTCTAAGCTTTATCCAAAGACATTAAAAATAATATCAATCATGATCTCCTTCTTTGTAGAGTATATGATTATCACCATCAGTTACCTTAGTGGGGACTAAAGGGAGACATTGAAAAGAAGAATTCCATTTATCCTTGAAGTAATTGAAGAAGGTACCTCAAATCTCATTCTCCTGAATAGCAATGAGGCCATTCAAGGTCGTCAAATTTGTTCCTGCTTGTTTATAAAAAAATAGATCAAATGAAAAAATTGTTATTACCAACCTTTTTTTTTCAACCTTCATACCTTGGATTTTTGTCTCCAGGAAATTTCTTTGCTGCCTTGAGAGTTCATTGTATTCTTTAAGTATCAAGCAGTTGCGGTGCTCCTCTGAGTCAAGGCCTCCCAATAGAATCTCCTTGTTTTGAAAATACAGAATTTCTTTATCAATATACTTGCTGCCAAATCTCAAGTCAAAGAGATCAGAGCTAATCTCATTAGATGAAGATTGAGTGGAGAACTCGGTTGTGGAGGAGATGGGTCCTCAGCTAGGTGACGAGATGCTGAAGAAGTTGACTCTGAAGGTTGAAGCTGGATCTACAAAAAATTTCTAACCAAAAGGTTTTCCACTTGAGATCCTCCAACACTGAAGTCAGCTAGAAAGTGGAAAATAAAGAGAGTTAGAGTGTGTGTCGAGCATCTTAAGGTTTTTCGAGAACTTACCTGGAGTTTCCTTTTTCTCTCTATTTATGAAGGGAGAGTAAGAGTCATGCATGCCAAGGAGACCGGCTAATCCTAAGAAGTAAACATGGATAGCACTGGTGAACATCATATATACTTCCACGTTTGTGATGCAGAGCCAACCGATAGTTGCCATTTAGGACAAAATCTGATCTCAATGGTTAAGTTTTCCTAATCAAGCCTCTCCAAGATCATGAGAAGAATGAACTCTTTACCGAATCGGGATGGCTTGCCCAATATGGACCATTTCATACAATTCCTGTACGTCGGCCATAGCCAACCTTTGCCTACTTCGGCTATGCCCAAGGATTGGGTCTACGTGACCTCGGCCATGACTAAGAACCTAGTCGATCGTGGCTGAGGTGGTGATCCACAACACCCTTAATTCTCCAAAATAGATTTCAAGCATGCTCCCTGTTCCATTTTTGTAAAGAAACTTCAACTTAACTTAGTAGCACAGAGGTATTAGTCATTGGGGGATAATGACTGTTGCAATGCCATAACCTTGAACCACTTTGACCCATTCGCATGATAAACAAAACTACTCAAGATAGGGCAATTGGAATCTAGCTTCAACATAACCAAGCAACATAACCAAGCAATGGTTGGACACCACTCATGAAAGGTGGATAACTTGATGTTGTGGTCAAGGATACTCCTGGCTTTAAAATGCGAGGTATTGTTTGCTTTGGCCTGTTGGTGTATTTGACGCATTGGCCAATAGGCAATGGGCCTCACAGTTTTGTCCGTTAAAAGCATCTCATGTGAAAAAGAATATCCCAATCCATATGAGCCTTACTTTTCATTGACTCACAATCAATGTGAAACAATGATGCCCTCCTTTCTACACCATAATATAGCCCCTCCAATTAAGAAAGAGTATAGATGAGGTTGCAGAAGGTGCACCATAATCTGCCGAAGGCACGTCGGCCCCATGGTGGGTGCCAATATTGTGGTCAAGGATACTCCTGGCTTTGGAACGTGAAGTATTGTCCATTTTGATCTGTTGGTGCACTTAGGGCCTTGGTCTATGGGCAATATGCATTATGCTTTTGCCCTTTAAAAGTCACCTCACATGGGAAAGAATATCCCATTCCATATGAGCCATACCCCTCCTAACTCAGAATCAATGTGGGACTAATGATGTCCTCTCTTCTACACCATAATATAGTTCCTCCGATCAAGGAAGAGTTTAGGCGAGGTTGCGGGAGGTGCACCATAGTCCACCAAAGACATGTTGGCCCCACAATGGTGCCAATATTATGATCAAAGATACTCTTAGCTTTGAAAAGTAAAATATTGTTTGCTTTGGCCTATTGGTACACTTAGGGTCATGGCTTATGGGCAATGGGCCTCAGGGTTAATTTGCCCTTTAAAAGATGCCTTACCTAGAAAAAAAAATGCTCCATTCCATATGAGTCATACTCCCTCTTGACTCATAATTAATGTGGAACTAATGTTGCCGTTCCTTCTACACCACAACACTTGGAATTATGGATACCTACAAATCTACTCACCATTTGCAAGCAACTCAATTCCCTCCCATACTCTAGTCTGCCTATAGTCTATTGTGACACCATGCATATTTGAGAACTTAAAAAACAAAGATCAGCAAGGCCATAAGAGCTCCAGCAATCCTTAAATTCCTTAATGTCTTTGTTCTCAATAAATTACCATCCCCCTCTTCTATCTTGCAGAATGCATATTACATTAAAGCCGCCAACAATTACCAACGGAAAATTTACATCTTTGACTTTTGAAATGTCAAGCCACAAAGCTTGATGCTGTAGACCATCAGGGGATGCATCAATTACTCTCAACGCAGATTGACGATTAGCAGAAACAAAATAATAATAAGAATAGAAATCATGGTCTATACCTTCTCTCGAGGAAAAGGAAAGGAATAATTGTCATTGGCAATAGTTGTCCATGTTACTATTATCAGAAAATTTACCTTCTGACTGTATATAGAATGGTACGATCATTTGCGAAATAAGATCGACCAGCCCAGGATCATCACTAACGAGCACCAATAATAATATAGAAAAGGATGCTCGAAGTTCTTGGCTTCTACTCCAAGAATGCCTTTCCAATAGGCCACAGTCCAACAACTAGTGTACTCCATCTTTTAAGAGATTACTAGGACTTTATATAAAAGCTCAAGACTACTCCTATTTCATGCTATAGTTATCACCACCAACTTAACTCTACTAACATTAATAAAATTATGCCAAAAATGCAGGGGTTAGACTAAGTCCTGAACATAATAGATAGGCTAACCTCAACTGACATTGGTATTTCCAAAATTTTAGTGCTGATAGTCTTTTAGTAATCCAGACTTCATGACCTCATTGGATTATCTAGATGTAACAGAAAGCTTATTTGATGGTCTTCGTAGGGTCTGTCTGGGGGTGCTATAACTTTTAGCCAAAAACTAATTTTTAATAAAAACTATACTTTGATATCAAAAGTTATGTTAAGATAAAGTAGTTTTTTATTTGATGGTCAATATACTAAAATCTAAAGTTGTATAAATAATTTAGTGTGTATTTGGTTAACAAACCCAAAAGCTACTTTTAAATGATAAAATGATCGAAAGAGATAAATATCTAAAATAATTTTAAAATTATTTAAATATATATATATTTTTTTTATTTTGTTTCTTCTCATCTTTCTTTTTGTAGAATTTTATAAGTTATCCATTGATTTTATTTCTTTCAAAATTGCCTTCATGTCATTAAGTGGGGATGGAGATAAGATGAGATTAATCAAAAAAAGAGTCCTCGTACATAAGAAAGTATGCAAAAAAAGGATATGATATGGATGAAGATAAAAGAAGATTAATATCAAGAATGAACAAGAAAGTCAAAAAAAAAAAAGAATATAAAAGAAGATTAATAATCCGAATGTCAAAAAAAGGAGATGTAAATAGAGATAAGAGAAGATGAAAATAAGAAGAGATTAATTGAAAATGTGAATGAAGATGAGAGAAGATTAATTTTTTTAAAAAAAAAGAGAATCCTAATAGATAATAAAGTCAGGAAAAAAAGAGATATAAATGGGGATGATGGGAGATTAATAATTCTGAAAGTCAAAATAAAGCGGCATAGATGGAGATGAGAAAAAATTAATCAAAAATATGGATGAACATAAAATAAAATTAATCTAAAGAAAAAAATTCTAATAAACAAAAAAGTAAAAAAAAATGGACATACCAGAGATTGAGAGGGTAAAAAAAATAAAAATTAAAAATTAAAAAATTAAAAAAATAACTTTTCGTAAATGTAATATTTAGCTTACAATGCTATGTTCACGAAAAATAGGAGAAGGTTAGCTTTACGTAAACCATATTTTGAGAAATTTTAAATGTGATCTAGAATTATTTTTGGATTGTAATTAAATACTCAAAATTCTGCTTTTAAATCGAAAATCATTTTTAACGAATACAAATGCACCCCCACCCCCAAATATATACATGGTAATAGAAAAATAGAAAAGTAGTTCCACATTTCATATTTCACCTTTTTTTCATAAATATTTTCTGTCATCCTGCTATTTCTCGTGGTTGGAAATCTGTAGGACATTTTTTTTTTGGAGGAACTTTGTATCGCATCGTGTATCATTTATAGATGGTCATTGCCTACGGTGCAACAGTCTTTCACGGGTGTCCCGTTTCCTTCATAGTGTTTCTTCCGGTACACCTTCCTCACGGGAAGATTACAGAGCTGCAATTCTAACAAATCAAAGTTACACACTTTATAAGTTGAAGCTTCCATTCTATACTGCTGTCTATTCATCTCTCTATTCATGATCGGATAAGATGAGTTCAATCAAAGCCTTGCTCTCCATTTACAATAAAGAGCCCTGAGAAGTTGGCAAGAAAATTTGGGGAACAATCAAACGCAATAATCTTCGAAATGCCATTAAATTATTTTCAAATTTCTTGGAAATAAATTTGAGCCGCCTTATACGTACCCAAGGTGCTGTTTCATGCCATAAAATCTATTGCCTCCATAGATTGATCTGAAACCACCATTAGATTTATTTCAATGTCATTAGTAATATATAATGCTATGTTTTTTGGTTATGTAGTTGACATAAATAACAGACACGATATTAAAGGTCCACGATTGTAAATAAGCCATTAAAGCACTGAACCCATGGAATCCAGTGGCCTCCGCCATCTGGAGCATTTAAAAATTTAGCTCTCAAGTGGCTTTACAGGTAGGTATTTTGCAATCGTTCCATCCAGAACCTAACAAAGTTTCATATGCAATAAACCATTACTAGATAAATGAATCCTGCTCTTAATAAGCGCACTAACAAAGAAAGCTATTCGACTGACCTGCAATCTTTTCAGCGTAATTCCATTCATCGTTCACCCTCTTTCTCTCTTTCTATAGCAATTCACTAAATTCTCCTTGACTCCAGTTATAAGTGTTTCCGAAGCTTGTATTAGGTTTAAAGTGATTCCGTACTTTGCATGATGGTTGTTAGGCTTGTAAACCAAGTCAAGTTTATTTTTTAATGGCAACAGCACAAGCCCCTATATGCAATGATTTCAGATCATATGATGAAAGCTTATGGAGTAAATCATTTAATTATTAAAGGCAACAAACACGGTGCCCCCATCGCTTAAAAGGTGCATGGGGCACACATAGACTAGATTCGGTTCTTAATACAATCAATTAATTAAAAACTTTACAAAGTGCCAGATATTAATGAAAGAGGGGTAGTGCGGGGGGTTATTCAACAGCTTTGCCAATGTTTCACGTTCCTAGAATTAATAATTAAAACAGAACAGCAGGGCAAACAATGGTCATGTCAACTAAATCTAATACTAAATTGCACAAAGAATCTGAACATGGAGAGATGAATTCCAGCACAAGAACACAAATTCTAATATTTAAAACCATTACTCAGCTCCCACTTCAAACAAATAGTGCAGGCCAACAATTTTATTCTGGAAGAACATGAACATCATTAAGTTGAAGGGAAAATATTTCTGCATCTCTTGGAGGAACCTGGTAAGAACAGCTGCACTCTCGAAGCAAAGCACAGAAGACAAGCATTCACCGCAATAACTAAATGCTTAAGCAAAAGAAGAATACAACAATCACTCAATGATCGATACACATCAAGTATGTTGCTTGAAGAGCTTAGAAAGAAATTATTCCCCAGGGACTGCCTAATCTCATCTCCTCAAATCTTGAGAAGAGTAAAATCTCTCTAACCGAAGCATGGAAGTATTGATTTAATTCTACCATAAGAAGGAAAAAGAACTGTATGAGCGACCAGAGAAGAACCTTGACTGAAACCATATGGTGGTCCTCTTGTTGTGGTGGTTTCTGGTCGCCAAGATGTAACTGATAAACCAACAACTTGATAGCTTGTGTCCTATCTAATATCAAAATACATTGGTCCACAAATCAACACAAAATTTACAACATGTTGGAATATCCAACCAGTTTTGTCCCTTCCAATATTCAGAATTTCCATGCTCCATATAGGAAGTTTAATCAGTACATCACCTGTTAAGGATTCGGAATCTACTAATTACAACCCAAATGCTTCCAACTTCTTAAAGGATATTTTATTGCTGCCATATTAAAATAACACCAATCTGTACTGTAGTCTCAGCATTTCCAGAATTTAAGAACGTTAATGTAAACAATGACCCTTGCTCACTGTTTAAGCATCAGCAACAACTTCCCAATTCAAGAATACAATCTGGAGACTTTATTAACTTTTCAGTGATATATGATCTCTTTGTCTAAAGTCATAAATAGATTTCTTGAATGCTCCAACATACTAAATTTTCTGAAATCATTGAAAGCTGTACCATGCAAGTCATTAAGAACTACATATAAAACCAAAACATGAGCACCTTTTTCTAAGGTACTGCACCAATAGAAGTTTTTCTAATAAATTTCTATCACATTGTTGCCATGATATCAAAGAGATTGATGGAAGACAGAATTAGATGATGGAGCTGAGATCTCAATGTGATCATCATGTTATGGCATGAGGACTTAGATTTCATCAGTCATGCTGTTCCTTTTTGCAATATTACGACACTCCAGGCCTCGTAGACAACACGGTAACTCTTCATATAGAACGGAAACGAGCATCCAAACCAAAAGCAGTTATTTTTCTATATGTTGGTCAAAAAATCCCATCATGAATCCCTAATTATCTCATTATAGATTTAGCTCTTATCAGACAAAGCAAACTTGTCGACCGATCATTTTCAATTTATTTGCTTCAAAATTGAAAACATTAAACCTGGATCTGTCTAACTAGCAAAATTTTCATACTTCTTAATGATATGCAGCGGTGGTGTTTATTTTTGTTACAATCCAAGGCCAAAATTCTTGCAGATTCAAGGATTGTTAATATCTTCTTTCCTCATTCTTTTGATTTCTAAAGAGCTATAAGAAGGCTACAATTACAAAGTTACTTATTTTTAGGCAATAAGACACTAATATTTAACAACAGGAGCAGTTCCCACTACCATGTCAAAAAACACCAAATAGCCTTGCATCCTCTCTCCAGGTTCTCAAAGGAAGATTCCATAAAGCATCTGTAAAGCAAAAGTGAATTATAGAAGCAAGCACTGGACACCCCTGCAAGTATGTTTGGCAACAGTTTTCTCTCTCAAAGTACTGTGCACGTGCAAAAAACAGAAGAGGATGAGGGATAAGAAAATAATAAATCAGCACCGTTTAGAAGCACGAGTTGGGAATGACTATCATGCAATAGAATTAGAAGCAAGGATTAAAAGTCTTTTTGTCAATTATCATGATGCACCGATTGCTGCTAATCAAAAAAGCAGGCTATCCTAACTCATTGAATGGTTTCATGATAATCAGGCAAGATCGAAAACTGTAAGCTGCAAGCTGTAGACAAGTGCCCCACAAGAACAGCTAACCTATGTAACTTCCATAGCAGGAGCCTGCTGAACATGTTTTTAACCAGGTAGATGAATGGGTTTATTACAAGCATAGAATTGTTGACAGTACAAGGAAATTTAACGATTCACACCATCCAGAAAAGAAAAATAATGGTGTCACAACCCTTATTAATCCGAACACCTTCTGGTCAATTAAGAGAGAGACCCTGAGTACATCGTTTCACTCTAATTAGTAATTCATTCTTGTGAGAGAACCTAAGCAATGTGCACATCAGCATGAATTTAAAACCTCTGACAAGGCCGATTTAATGCACCACAGACATCCATGTTACCTTTGACACGAGAAATGATGTAACACAGGTACACAAGCAGATGTAGGTCACTAAATGTAAGCAAGAAGAAAAGCAATCAAATGTTTCACATCCAAAACACAGAACATGCAATATCCCCTCTTATCTTCTATTTGTTCCCTCAAGGGGAAAGCATCCCTTCTTAGACAGTGAAGACAAAATGATAAACCATGCGATCATACACATGGAACTAGTATTAGTTCTTAAATCAAGCAATGAAAGACATGTTCCTACCCAATGTCCCAAAAGCAGAACTATCTAAAAGCTTCAAAATGTACAGAAATAATTAACTCTCGTCCTTGTCATTTTCATCTTTACCGAATGAAAGAGCTAGATGAGGATTCAACATCACTCTCCAGTAAAAATAAAAGGAACTAAAAATTGACAAATGCAAAGAGCAAATGAACTTAGTCTTCATGAAATTCCAGCAATTGTTGCAGTTCCCTTGCTTTCTGATTATGAAATCAAGGATCAAATAATTCTAACAGTTTCTAGGTAGAAAACTCTCTGGGGCTAAAGAAGGACAAGGACTGATGATATTTGGCAATTATACAGGTCATTGTACTCAGTCAACTTCAATATCTACCTTGAGCAACAATCAGTCACACTCATACAATAATACATGTAGGGAACATATACGAAATATATATTTGAGCTCTATGTGAAAAAGCATATGAGCTTGTACAAATGTTCTTTGCATGAATAAAATCCTTGTCCATCTCCAAGACTGAATCACTCTATAACAAGAAAATTCTGATCTGCATATCACACAATTCTTGGTTTGTAAAAGGCATCCTCAGAGAGGAAAAGTGTGGATTGAACCAATGTTTCATTTCAATAACTCTAAGAACAATAGGTGGAACTTAGGCTTTTCTTAAAAATTAAAACTCTTGTTTAGATGTTGATGTCAAATTATGGCAATAATCTTTTGGCAACCACAAGAAGTATATGCTCAGTGACATTATATTGACATCATGCTTCTATTCCCTCCATTTTTATAAAATAAAACAATCATGAGGCCTTCGGGCGACACAAGCTACACGAGTTAACTGCATCAAGTATCAAATTTCTGAAACTGACTACATTTTGCATCTAATTTCTATATTAAATATTATTTGAATGAAAAACCCACAATGTAGAGAAGCAGGTTAAGACAAGAACTTCATTAATTCACTATATTTCTCATCTGATCTGACTGGATTAAAACTGACAAGAAAAGATATGATAATAGTATTTCTATCTTTGTAAAACATGTAAGATAACCGTTATACAGAATTATTAAGCAAATGTCAATAACGGATGCAATTCCTAAGCTATAAAAAAAATGAGATATATATAACAAACATCAGGTGCCTACCACTTAATTCCAAATATTGTTGTAGGCATGATTTCTTTCAAAATTTAGACAAATTCATCAAATATGATAAACATGGTCATCATCAGAATTTGTACTTCCATGAACCTCCACTTTAATCTTGGTGTGCCTGCACTGAAGTAGATTGAAAACAACAATGATGATGGATCAAATGATCTCTTAGCCTTTTATCTGATTAAACCTAGCATATAGGTCAAGAATGACTCCTTTGCTCATTCTTCCATGATTTTTTAGCAGCTTCAGCAGATGAACTACCAGAATCTCCATCACCATCCTTAGGTTTGGAAAAGAATGGATCCCATTCATGTGGTCCAACCGTCCGCTGACCTTCCTCTAGCAAAGCATATTTCCAACTATTCTCCTCGATGAAGTCCTTATCTTCACGACCCGCAATTATATCCCTCCTCAATTTTGTCACTTTGTCGATAATCGCCTGCACAGCCACGTCAAAGGAATCCTTAAGAGTCTCCAATTTTGATCTAGGATCTGCATATACGAGCCTTGGTATGAGATTTATGACTTCCTCTCTCATATCCTTCACAACATCTAGAGGAATTTGCTTCAATCTTTCTTCAATGCTAACATTCCTCTTACGAATATCATCTTCTGGGATGAAGACTGAATACCTCGAAAAATTTCTTGGAAGATGCCAAGTGTATTGGGTATAAGCTGACCCAGGATGGAAGAAAACAGGGATGCAACCGGCCAACATTGAGTCAAAAGCTGATCTCCTTGTATAAGAATCCCCCTGAGGCTGCAAACAGAACAAAGAGCTCTGGAACATCTGCATTATGCTGCTTGGAGAGTGGCACTTGCTTTCCCCAAAATCACATTCCAACAATTTGCAAACCTTAGATTTCTTGCACTGGTCAATAATCTGTCCTCTGATTGATTTTGGGTTATCAGGACGTGGTGCCCCTGCAAAAGAGAAAAGAAACCTCCGCTCCAGCTTCCTCATTCGATCCTGCCAAACAAAAACATCAGCATCCTTAGCAGGGTGAAAATAAGTAGGATATGGTATCCCAAAATCATTTGCATTCCATGGGCTCGACTCCACGACCAGCATAGACATGTTCTTAGCAGCCGGTAAGAAGAGAAGCTTGTTTCCCCAATCTGAATCAGAATCTGTCAGCCTCCTAAAATCCCATGTGATCCTCCCCGCCACCAAGAAGTGGTCCCTCCCACCCATAACGCTCCACTCTGGCCTCTTCATGAGCCAATCCACCAGATCAAGAGAGGCAGCATCCCTGACCGATATGTTGTAACCCCAAAGATACCGTGCTATGTCAAATCCAGCATAAAACGGCACAAAGATGGCAGCTGCAATGGAGGAATCTTTGGTTAAGCACTCGTACTGCTTCATTCGGTTGCTGAAGATCACATCCACTGCGAATTGGTTGGTGGCATACCACCCAGTGTTCGAGAAGACCCCGCCAACATTCTCAAGGGGCGGGCCCATGCCCGCGTTGGTCATGAACTTGCACATGTTGGTCCAAAGACTGAGCTTTCTGCAATCTTTAAGCATGTCATAGTTAAACCTGGAAGGGAGGTCATGGACATAGACGTACCTCCCACCACAAGGGTCGCTCTTGTTCTCCAGGGTCCTGAGGGCCCGGGTGAAGGGGTAATTCTTGGGTGCTGAATGGGTTTCAGACAGTTTAGAATACGGCTTAACAAGTGGCTCAGATTGAAGGTTGTCCTTAGAGAAGTCTTGGGCATCGGATGAAATGGAGTGGAAGCTGTCGGGTTGTTCCGGTGGATTTATGGGATTATTACTGAGCACGGCGAAATGGAAGTAGAAGATCAAGACCCAGAACATGGCAGATAGTGTGGCTAGGAAGCAGAGCCGGGACGGCGGGTGCTTACCATTGGTCTTCTCCATCTCGTGGTGACTGGATGCAGGTGGTCGCCGTCTCATGGGATTCTAAGCAACAACTACTCGATTCTCATCAATATGAGCAACAAATCCAAATTGGCCGTTGATCCAATGGATTCTCCCGTCAAACCCTAAAACCCTAAATCTCAGCTTAAATATAGCAAATGTTGGGAATCAACCACAGCCAAAGGGAAGACAAGAATATCTCCTCTACCAATTATAGAAGCAAAGTCTAATCATCTTGTCAAAATCAAAACTTGATGATTAAGTCCAAATATAGAACCCCAAATTTAGCAAGGTAATGGATTCCCAATCTCCACCTCGCCCCCTAGAATCAGCAAACAGCTAAAAAATCATCAAATAAACCCTAACCAGACCTCGAATCACAGCTACCAGAAACGAACCCTAACCCTGAAAGCAACCCGGGAGACCTAGAGACATCAAAAGCAAGAGAATTCGAAGGAAGAAACCAACAGCAAAACAACAAAAAACAACTTTTTGTATCGAATCAAGCCAAGAAATGAAGAACAACAACCAGATCTCGGAAACGAAAAGAAGGGAAGAAGAGATCGGCGACGCAGTGAGAGACCGGAAAACTCACAGAGGAATCGGCGCCGGAAGGCTTTTTCGTTGGAAGGCGAAATCTCGGAGGAAAAGAGGAGGAGCGGTCACGAACTCCGCATAAACATAAACGTGCAGCCCTGGCGCATTCTAGCAGGCTGAGCCGGTCTCTTTCCGTCGGTGGCCGGTCGCCCACAGCATGCCTTTTTAGCTAATTCTCTTAAATAACCAGACTTTAAGCGGAGGCCCCCAAATAATTCCGTCATTTTAATGCAATTATTCAGGCTTTAACGGCCGCGTGGGTGGAAAATGGAAACGTGGCGGTGTAGCCGCGTATGGGGGAGTCCGCATGTGCTGATGTGCGGGTTAACAGAGCGGCACCGTGTCAGGACACGCCACGTGTTAATCAGATTCGCCGTTCGTGAAATAAAATTATGCCAGCGAATACTTTTCTGGGCGCGTCGCCCGTCCGTTATTGCCTTAGCGCGTTATAAGTTGAGTCGACGCACATAGATGAATTTTTTTTTTTTTTCCAAAAAATTATATTTATATAGAATCACGTGGATATCCTATAAATAATATTCTTAATAAAACATTTTATTTTGAAGAATAAATATAGCTCATAATTTTGTATCAAAAAATAATAATATAATATAAAGATTATTAGTTTATTAAATTATATTAAATAAAGATTTATTAGTACTATAAAATTGATATATAAAAAATAATGATATTGTCAATAACCATGTTTATTGTGCATGTTGATATATGTTTAATATATATTTATTAAAAAATTTATTAGATTAATATATAAATTAATAATTTATTTAATATTTGTTGATATTAATAAAAAATATTTTTTATTAGTATGATCTTATTTAAATTACAAGGACATCCGCTATGATCTTGCTATTTAAATATTCATAAATCTAAAAATTTTTTATTTCTTATTATGTATAGTTTGGATAATCTTACCATATTATACGAAGGAACATGATGATTAATTAGATTCTTGTCTTGAAATATTAGAAGATATAAAATTAATAAATAATATAAATTTTTTAAATATTAAAAAAAAAAAAAAATTGGCTCATTCTGTAGTGTAGTGTGAAGTCCATCCTTAAAATACCGCTATTTATCTATTATATTTTTATATTGATAATATATCATAATATTTATAATAAATATATATATTAGAAAATAATAAGATTTTTATATTTATTATATTATATTCTATTTTTTATTTATTTTATTATACTCAATCTATCTATATTATATTTTAAGAACAGCTTTGAAAAACGCACCCTACGTCTCGTACGTGTTATACGCTGGTGTCCATGGCAATGTTGAAGGCATCTAGAACGTTGTTTGGCGACGGGCGTCATTATAAATTCATAACGTCATGGTATAAAATTATTTTAGTAATATGATGGATATTTATTGGGTTGGTGAGTAACCCTAAATGTAGGGTGGACTAAATGGAGGTGGCCGACTGATTGTGGCATGATGAGCGGGCGAAAGTACATGGTCTCCGCGACTGGAAGCACAGGTTTCCAGGTTCAAACCCAAATTTGAAAATAATCAAGTTGACCAATCTTGGTTGCAATGAGTAATCCATGTCCAGGATGGTACTTGGCATATGGGCCGTCCCATGGGCGGAAATATATTTGATAACACGCTTAGTCATATCCAGGAGGTATTTGGTGGAATTTATTTGAATGGACTGCACTTTGGATGGACCGTTGGGTCCAGCATGGAGAGTAGGAAACCCAAGCCAGCTTGGTTGATGGCATATTTTTGATTGCAGATCTTTACGCAAAAGCGATTCTAGTCTGAACACAAGGTTTTGAGATGGTCTCGTAGATAAATTTACACCCATGCAATTGACCGTTGCTCAGCTGGCTCTACTTGTGCCAGACTTGAAGGAAACTTCCGAGAAAACACAAGTGCTGTGAAGCCTAATACGAAGGATCTAAGTTCAACTGGGTTCACGTAAGTTGGGTCTACTTGGGTCCACCAAGACATTGAAAGAGATAGAGAGTGGGATTGGGGGAGAAGAAGAAGAAAGAGAGAGGAGAAATTATACTGTAGCATCAGGCTAATGATTTTTCACATCTCGCCAACTCAATATCAAGGGGAAAAAAAACAGAGAGAGAAAGTGAACACTCCGCCCCTCTCTAAAGTGAACTTTCTATAAAAGAAACAAGTTGATTGAATAATCCTTCTATAGAATTGCCATAAATTTTATAATAAATTAGAATAAAACTTAATAAAGAACAAGCTTGAGCCATCGCTGGAAATGATTTTACATGTTGATAGAACAGAGATAAGAGAAGAGCCCAAGAAACTCAATTATCAAGGATACAAGCCCGAACAAGAAGGAGAGCAAAAAAAAAAAAAAGCAGTAAGAGAGAAAAAAAACTTGGATATAACAGTGAATTAGGATCCGAGAAGTTCTCTTCTCCCCCTCCACCACCTCCTCCCTCTCTCCCTTCTTCATCTAAGAGCACCAAATGATCTATTTACAAGAATGACCAGATGAAATCCATTGTAGCTGCTAGATCTTCACTGATCATCAAAAATAATTTACAGTGATATATAGAGGCAATTTAGGGTTTCAAAGAGGATAAAATGGGGTAAAATTGGTGGTTTTGGATGATGAGAGGAGCTCCTATCCTCAAGGTCAAGATGCGTGGATGGTAATATGGGACATAGGCGACACTTCTAGAGGATGTCATTTGCCTCGAAGAGAGGAGGTAAAGCAATTGGTGGAGAGGAGTGGTGCTTAGGAGGTGGAGGATGCAAGCGACTCTAGCTCTTTGCTCAGCTCTCTGTTGTTTGCTTGGGAAAAGAGAGTAGCTAAGGCTCCATTTACTTAAAAGAGTGGAGTACTCTCTTTCTCTTTTCTCTTATGCCGAGGTTGTCAAGTGCATAATGAGATGAAAAATAATTTGCTAGGTGTACTACTAAGTTGGTATGACAAGTGTAGAGTATAATTTCTCGAGAAAGAAAGAAAAAAGGAGCAATGTAGGGCGGCCTAACCAAGGGTGGGGGGAGAGAGAGAGAGAGAGAGGAAGAGGAAAGGTAGAGGATTGGTAGTGATAGTGATGGGTAACAACTGGAGACTGGGTGATAGATAGAGATGCCGAAGATAAATAATTAAAATAAAATTAAAGAAAAAGGAATAAAGGAACTTGAGTAAAATAGAGACTGTTGGATGGGGGTCAGTATCAGGTTATGCCTCGTCTCGCTTGTTGATGTAGAGCTCTGACTTTTTTTCGACTTCAAAATAGGAAATAGACCATGAGATAGTGAAGGCATTGGGCTGTCAAGCCAGGCCCATACCTAACGATTCCTGGCTGATGGCAACAACTTTACATAGAGATAGGTGTGTGAACGAGAGAGAGAGAGAGAGAGAGAGAGAGAGAGAGAATAGGGGAGGTGGAGGTGGTGGTACCTCAACTCCAATGAGAATAAGATTGGCGTATGCTCAAAAATACTATATATGGGAGAGATGATAGAGAGAGAAAGATGGGAACAGCCACAATGGTGCATCACAAAGGATAGAGAATGATTAGATAGAGATGGAAGCTAGGATTCCCTAGCCTCCAACGAAGTTGGGGAGGAGGTGGAGTCGATCTTTTTCTCTTATTCAAATAAGGATTCAGGCCTAGGGACTGGGCCAATTCAGCAATAAGTTGGGTCTAACAACTATAAATTCCAATTCAATGATCTTTAGGTTGTTGTTTATTATTCTTCCACTTTGAGTTAAAATTCAGTACGTGCATAACTATAAAAAACTCTTCTCAAGATTCTCTATAGTTTGGGAGCTTTCCTCCAGAAAATGTGGTCACATTTGAAACCTAAAAGATCTTGATTGTACAAATGTACTAGCTATGTGACTTTTGGATTGTGCTGCTTTTTTTCTATCATGCTCAATAATAGTTGGTGGGTTTTAGCCCTTCATCACCCAAAAAGGAAGAAAATACTTGGATTTTCATTGGTTGTTAATAGCAAATTAACGAAGTTTACCATAGCTAGCTGATCTGTTAGGATTTGGTCATGCATGAGAGAACATCACATAACTTAATAGGCTTCTAATTGATTGATGGTCACATAATTTAATAGGATTTGGTCATGCATGAGAGAACATCACATAACTTAATAGGCTTCTAATTGATTGATGGTCACATTATAAGGAGTGATTATTGATTGGATAAGATCCACCGCTCATCTGATGGACGGTTCAACCATGAAATAACATGCACAAGGATAGATGAACCACAAAAGAAAGCAATATACGCGCTTCCATGTGTGTTGCTTGGCTGTTGGATCTGTCCACCAACCCAACGGTGGACTTAGTCTAGCTAAAAGTTACACCATTTTAAGAAACTAAATTGACCAAGGTTGCTTATTAGGGTCATATCTAATTCAACAAAAAAAATCGGTACCTTAGTTTCTCTTTCAAATAAAGTTTACCTTATTATATTAGACCTTTTCGTGGTTCTCTCGGGGGTAGTTAAAGGCTTAAAGCTTTCAGCGGAATCTAAAGATTAAGATTCAGAGAAAGCAAGCAAATTTTGTGCTAAGCATCAGCATCAGTTGCAGGAATTGGTATCAAGGTGGATTTCTGAACCTAACTACAATCTTTATTCAAATTGTAGAATTAGCTGATCATCCAATTCTTTGTTGTTGACCTTGTATACATTTTACAACTAGTCCAGAATGGAATTTCATATCCCTACACTGCCATCCTGATGGTTCTTTGGTAGGATCTATCAGTATTTCAGATATCCAAACAGGGATTTTGATTACTCTAATAGAATGTTAAATTAAGTTAAATTTATAAGTTGTTAATGTCTGTATCCAAGCTCTAAGGCTTAAGCATATTCACAATATAAACACAAAAGAAAGAAATAAAATTAAAGGCAATATGCTTGGCTATTTCAATAAGATTGGACTAAAAATCCCGTAGGGTTTATGAATCGGGCCATCCATTTAACTATAGTCTTGTATCAACCAAACTCCACTCAACTCAAACCGTATGGGCAAAAAAAAAAAAATCTATATAGGTCTTTTTTTTCTCCCTGCCGTCCAAAGGCTAGGATCTGGGCTGGATTTGAACAGGTTCTTAGCAAAAGGTAGATGGGCCAATAGGCCTGGTTCCTTTAAGATTTTCAGTCCAAAATTGTAGAAATATCCGAAGATGCCTAAAATATTATAGCCATAGGCCTACCTTTGCTGGTCATATATATATGTGTGTGTGTGTGTGTCATGAAAATTGGAAAATATGGTCACGTGGCAACTTCACTCCAAAAATTTTTAATCTAATCAAAAGCTTTCGTGAACAGCACCACTCCCCACAAACATCAGAAATATCAAAGAGTCGGAGTCTTATGGATCTCTTGCACTACTGGAAACTTCAAGGAAAGCTGTCGTTTTGTTTCCTGAGGCAGCCACAACACTTGGTCAATCTACCAAGCATGGGACTGATTGGTTTCTTAAATGATTTTGGCGAGGGACAAATGGACAAATTTTAGTCATCCTAGAAGCTAGACAGACTTTGTTCAGACAATGTGGATTAGATAAACAGAAAAACAATTGCTATAGAATCATATTTTAGTTGCCAACCTACGCGACTTGGGTGCATCTCCAGAAGGTTATATCAAAACATTTCTGATGAAGTTATGCTAAGTTACCAAGTTTCATCTGAAGTTTCAGTTTCCTAGCTCTACTACTGTTCATTCTCATTCTTCTTCTGTGCCTTGATCAGAATTGGCAAGGACTTGCCTGCTTGCTTCTAGCTACTTAATCTGACTTGGGGGGTCACATCTTACCCTAAGATGTTTGGTGATGCCAATAAAATAGATTATTACTTTAGAAAATGTTCTGATACAGGAAGCCATTCCCTATCAATCTTTGGGCACTGATCAAAATTCTATGATCGGAAGATGTTCTACTAGAGATTTCTCTTGTAACGTAGGCTATGCATGTATATGAGTCTTATAACGTTGGCTGTGCATGTATTTGAGCATCGGCAAGTACACACATACGGAGAGAGAGAGAGAGAGAGAGAGATCCACGTGACATGGAATAAACTAAAAGGCAAGATGTCTTTAGACACGTCAAATCATAAATTCTGCATCCAACCAAAGGCCTCACTTGGGTGGGTTATCTTCATTGGACACTCCCATATAGCATTTATTCTAATGAAAAAATTTCCACGCTACTACAAAAAAAAGCTACGATAGTGATAAGCATCTATTTTAATAGAAAAATTTTTATACTACTATAAAAAAGAGCTATGACAGCGGTTTATAACCGCTGTCGTAGCCAAAAAAACTACTACCATAGACTATGATAGCGGTTTTCTAATCGTTGCTACCATGGCCATCGCCGTGGCTCTATGATAATGGTTGTTGCAGCGATTGTTTGAACCACTGCCATAAATAGTCCATTGCAGCGATTTATAAACCACTACAATAGATCAACCTATAGCATCGGTTATGTAACCGCTGCCATAGTTAATCTATCGCAGCGGTTATATAACTGCTGCCATAGGTAATCTATAGCAGCGGTTTCTTAACCGCTGCTATAGGTTTAATGCAATAGTTGGCACCATTTGCATCAGAGACCTATGGCAGCGGTTAGCATGGATATAACAGCGGTTATAAAACTGCTGCCGTAAATCTTGAATAATTAAAAAAAATAAAATTTTTATTTTTTATATATTTTATCTGATAAATATATATATATAACTTAAAAAAATATAATAAATATAAAAATTATTCTGAAATGCTAAAATTTTATTACCGAATAAAATTTATTATAATATTTTTTTAAAAAAATAAAATACATCAAAAGTTTCCTAAATCTACATCATCGTCGTCGTCACCGAAAATCGGAGCCGGAGCTGGAATGCGGGCCAACTTATCCTCGAAGCCTGTGACTCCAAAACGCACGCTGAGAGTCGACATCATGTCTCTCACGATGCCCTTCAGATGAAATGCACGCTCTTCAGCCCGATCTGCTCGCGTTGCAGCATGATCTGCCCGTGCCAATGCCTCCTCAAGCTCCTCCTGGCTGACGACACCGAAAGTCTGTGAGGAGATGCTCGTCTCAGACCAGTAGCTCATCGACGTGTGTCCGGGCCTGCACCGGATCCTCCCAGAGTACTCAGGCCCCAAGACCTGAGACAGATGGTCATAGGACCCAGAGGTATCCGGGCCCTCGCTCATGAGCGCATCTAACTGATTCTGTAATTATAAATTGAAATAAAATTTTATAAGAAATGCTATAATACTAATCATATATACTAATATATTTAATACTTACAAAAATACGTCCGATCGCGGCGTTCATCGGCCTGCCCATCTTGTCCATGCGACTGGATCGAAAGATCTCGCTACAGCTGGGCATCACTCCATTTCTCATCAGCTATAATAAAGAATAAATTTATCAAAAAGATGATAAAAATATGAATTTAATTTATCTAGTAAGATTTAGAATTAATTACCTCTCTATGCACATGACTGGCCATAGACTCGCGGCCTAGAGTGTGCATATACTTTTGGACTGCACGGTTCTCCCAATTTTGATGGAAGATAGCCTAATAAGTATTCAAATAAATAATAAATATTTAAAAATATTTAAATAAAACTTTAAGCATATTGAAAATTCAAAAGTTAGAAATTTTATCTCAAACTTTTAGCTCCTCTAGTATCTAACCATCCTCTCCCACTGACTCGGAGGACAGTCCTGTATCTAGGGAGCAAGCTCCTCTTGAGTGTCTCATCGGTGCTCGAGCCATCCTCTGTGGAGCTTGACCTTGTAACTCCGATATAATTTTTTGATCTTCTTCAGTCGGGCATCTTGAGCCCTCTCGTGATCAGGAAAGTCATACCTCCTCTACATAAATTTATCAAAAATTAGTTACAAAATTATTCTAATCAAACATATATAGTGTAAACATATAAAATGCATAAATATAATTAAAATGCGCATACTTACC
The DNA here is from genome assembly GCA_006176705.1 of Cocos nucifera. NCBI lineage: Eukaryota > Viridiplantae > Streptophyta > Magnoliopsida > Arecales > Arecaceae > Cocos > Cocos nucifera. The sequence continues at coordinate 70,381 of QRFJ01000256.1, read as the reverse complement.
CATATCTCCTTCCATATCCGATCTTTGACGGCAGCATCCATCAAACGTCAGTCTCTAGGCTCTATGAGAATGATGTCCGACCGCCTCACAAGCACTTCAAAAAAGGAATGCATCTTCCGCGTGGTCTCCCTTACCGATCTTTCCTCCGCATCACAATAGACCATCACCTGATGCTGACAGTTTCACATGTGTGCCATACGTGTGGGACCGTGAAATATTTGGTTGGATGATACACTTGCAATGCAAATACGTTATGCAAATATATAAGTATACAAATACTATATAAAAAATAAAATTATATTAATATAATAAAAATGTATACTCAGATGCCTGCGTAGTAGCATGTGCCTCAGATATGGACGACGGTAGAGGCTCAGCTGCCGATGGAGTAGATGCCGTCGGTGGAGTAGATGCCGATGGTGGAGGTTCCTGAGTAGTCGTTGCCGAGTTGGACGGAGTATGCTTCGACTGCTCCTCGGATGCTGAACGCACATAACCCGCCGAGGGGCAGGGGTGAAAGCTAGATGGCGTTTCGGTGCCATCGTGATCTGCAACGTTAATGAACATTAATCAATATAACATGTTGAATAATAATATTAGTATAGCATCAATAAATAGTCTCTAATATGTACACTAATCAATTGACGGGTTTATCGTTATGCAATACAATAAATAAAAGCAACATGATATAAACATCCAAAAAATATTATATAATAAATTCTACAATATGAATTACATTCATAAATAATTAAGGATGAGCAACAGTCGTAGATCCAATTTCTTGCATGAACCTTAGTGTTAATTCAGAAATCTGAAAGAAGAACAAAGTAGATGATGGTGGCACCTTAGGGCTTAAAGTTGGAACCTTAGAGAGATATATCAAATTCTATTCACTTGGAAGCTGAGCCAGCTTCGTGCCTGAGACAGCCGGCTAGGGTCCTCCCCCAGCTGGCTCGATCATGGTCCGAGCCAGTTCGACTGCATATCCGAGCCAGCTTGGCTGTGTGCCATCCTCTCGATCACTCCCTCTCTCGATCTCTCTCGTCGATAATGATGGCGAGGTCGAACCCCTCCCTCCCAAACTTTCATCTCTCAATCTTCCTCTCTCTCTTTCGATCTTTCTCGCCGGCGAGGTCGGACCCCCCCTCTCTCTCTCTCGCTCTCTCGATCTCCCACTCTCCCTCTCTCAATCTTCCTCGCTGGCGAGGCCGGACCCCCTCTCTTCCAATGATGGCGGTAAGGCCGGATCCCTCCCTTCCTCTCTCAAGTATAGATCCATCAGATATTCGGATTTAGATCCGATATCAGTAATTAAAATTGGATCCAAATCTGAATATCCAGATTCTGATCCGAACCCAATCCATTGACAGATCTAGTCCACAGCCGCCGACATGGCATGGTCCAAGGCTACCACCACGGCACAGCCTAAAAACTACGGCATGCAGATAATTATAATATTTATAATAAATATTTAAATATTATAAATATTTTATAAATTATTATAAATATATATGATTAATAAATAATACTATAAAATTAAAAAAAATATATACCTATGGCCATAAAGAATGAGTCGCTCCGAAAGCTCCGAGGGTCGCCGGCGACGACGCTAGAGGAGGATGACGGCACTAGAGGTAACCTGCGAAACAAAAGCAAGATAGTGAGATAGAGAAGAGAGAAAAAGAAGGAAAGAGAGAGAGAGCAGGGGCGGTCGGAGATGGGGGGCCAGGGGGAGGGGGCACAGTGATGAGGAGGCCGAAGGAGGCTTCGCACTCGGTCGGAGAAGGGTCAGAATGGTGGTGGTGGGTGGGGTTTCGCGGGTGAAGGAGGATGGAGGGGCTCGTCAAAGGGGGGTTTGATTTCGCACCGGGGCTGGAGGAGGATAGAGTATGGGGGAGGTTTCACGAGGGGCCGATGGAGGGTCGAGGGTGGATGGGGGTTCATCGGAGGGGGATTTCATAAGGGGCCGAGGGAGGGTTGGATAGAGGTTCACTGGAGGGGGGTTCGCTGGGGACCGAGGGAGGGTCGGATGGGGGCAGGGGGTTTTGCGGGGGGCTGAGCGAGGGTGAAGGGGGGTTTGCTGGAGGAAGATTTTGCGGGGGGCCGAGGAAGGGTCGGATGGGGGTTCGCCGGAGGAGGGTTTCACTGGGGGCCAAGGGAGGGTCCGATGGAGGGGTGGGGGGCGGGTTGGGGGTGGGGGGTGGGGAGGGCGACCGGGGATGGGGGGCCTGAGGGGGAGGGGGAAGGAGGGGTGGCGTCGGTCGAGGAGAAAGAAGGGGTGTGACGCCGGCCAGGGGGAAGGAGCCTCACCGATGATGAAGAGGAGGGAGAGAGAGAGAGATCGAGCGCGCACGAAAGGAAAGAAAAAATTTAAAAATTTTTAACCTAATCTACGACAGCGGTTATCAAACCGCCATAGATCTATGATAGTGGTTATCGAACCGCTGCCATAAATCTACAACAGCGGTTATCCAAAATCGCTGCCACAGATCTACGACGGTGGTTATCCAAAATTATTACCATAGATCTATGGCAGCGGTTCTATAATCACTACTGTAGATTTATAGCAACGATTTTTGATAACCGCTGCCATAGATTGAAAATAATTTTTTTTAATTTTTTTTCTAAATATTATATAATTTTAAAATTTAATATCCATCTTCACAGTTCATTATCTAAATAATTATCTTTAGAGTATCATCGCGAAAAATCATCCTCGATCCGATGGCCCTAGCTTCATCGATTAGAAAAATTTGATTTCAATGATCATGAATGATGATGTGATGATCTGATAGATGGAGACCTTCGATGGATCTCAAAAACTTGCAACGAATGATCTTCAATGATGTTTGTAGCATACTATCAAAATTTTACTTCAATCGGATATCGTTATCATGGTCAATTTAGTACAGGAATGATTTCGACCGTTAAATTAGAAACAAGCGATCAAAGGGTTAAATGATGTCCGATTATGAAGATAATTTTTTAGTTCAAATGATCTTTATTATAATTTTAAATATTTTATATGGTGATGATAGTAAAATTTAAATTATTTTTCATATAAACTATTCATGTTAAGCAGATATTGCAAAAGCACGAGCATAACAATCAGTGAAAGTTTCAGAATGGTTATCAGGAGACGTATAGTTTTAGATCATTCTTCATCTCATGAGTTGAATTTTATAATCACCACTATAAAAAATGATTAAAGTAGTAGCCAAGATCATTTATAAAAAAAATTATCTCATAATCGGATACCATTTGGTCCTTTAATCACTCATTTATCATTTAACAGTCGAAACTAACCTATACTAAATTGACCAAGATAACGATATCCGATTGAAATGAAACTTTGATAATACGCTACAAATATCATCGAGATCATTATTGCAGGTTTTTGGATCCATTGGAGGCCTCCATCTATCAGATCATTGCATCATCGTTCGTGGTCGTCAAAATCAAATTTTTCTGATCGACGAAGCTAGGGTCATTGGATCGAGGCGATCTTTTACGACAACACTCTAATGATAATTATTTAGATAATGAACGATAAAGATGAATATTAAATTTTAAAATTATATAATATTTAAAATATATATATATATATATATATATATATATATATATATATATATATATATATATATATATATATATATATATATATATATATATATATGGCAGTGGTTATAATTAACCGCCGTCATAAGTCGGACCTATAGCAGCGATTAATCTATAGCAGTGGTTCATTGTAACCGTAGCTATAGGTCCGACCTATGATAGCGATTTTCTGTAATCTTTGCTATATGTCGAACTTATAGCAGCGGTTACAAAAATCGCTATCATAAGTCCGATCTATAGTAGCAGTTAACGAAAATCACTATCGTAGGTGCCATGGCAGCGGCTTCAAAAATCGCTACCATAGTATGGACTGCTATAAATTATTTTTATAATAATGTCATCTTTTAGAATCCATGGGAATCTCACTTTTCAAACCTAAGATACCATATTTTTTCAATCATGATTGGGCAATTCATGCCTCAAGATCCACACCAAGAAATGAGGACGGTTTTGTTAAGTTCGGATAGAAATCCATGATAATAAATATCAAGTGCAAACATGAAGCCTTCGCAACCTTGGAGAGATGTGGGAAGAATGAAGGCATCTTTGACTCCCAGACAGGAGAGGAGTACATTGGCACCCACCTCCCCCACTCTTGCCGTTCCCAATAACATTGACAGCTTTCCATGCATTTTCCCTCTCAGAATTGGCACCTACTCCCCCGCACATCAGGACAAAAAGATCCTAAGCTTAAACAATCTACCGAACATTAGATTAAGGATGGTCCACCGGGCTAGTCCGGATTTTAATGCTTTTAAGGCCGTTTGATTGAAGATAATTTGACATAAAAAAATAATTTTTATATCAAATTATTATATTTAATATAAAAAATAAAAAAAGATAATAAAAAAATTGATGAATTTCATACTTATTTTATAGATAGAGATGATAAAATAAATATCATGAAATGATTGATATTTGATAAATTTTTGAATGGTGGTAATCCTGACAAAAATACCTCTAATAAAGCTACATATATAATCATTAATTTTATTTTAATATCTTTCAAATTTTATTTAATAAAAAATTTTATAAAAAAATTAAGATGAAAATGATATTATGCAAAGGATCATGTGGTTATAGTCATTATATAAAAACTAATTAAAGATGATAATATTATTTTAATATTAAAAAATATTTTATATTAAAAAATATATTTATAAATTTTTTCATAATTTTATGTAGAATTATCTTCAATTAAACATAATATTTTTTTTAATATTATTTTTAAAATATTTTTTTATAAATTAAATATAATAAAAAATTTATAATTATTTTTTAAATAAATAATTTTTATAAATTATTAGATTATTTTTTGACATGTTCCAACCAAATGGACCTAGATTTGAATGGACAGGAATGGTAGAAACTAGTGAAAGCTGAATGGACCCTCCGGCCTGTGATTTTTCTTTACCTTTTTATTCCCCTAAATAAAGTGCAAGGACTTGGTTCACTTGCCACCACCAAAAGTTAGCCGAACTAATTATATTTTAAGTCCCATAATTTTTATTATAACTCTATTTTTTAACTATAAAATTATATATTTTACAAAAATATTTGACTGTCCATAAAATTTTTCAATCTTTGTGATAGCAATGTTCAGTCTCCTTTCATACATTTATCAGGTAAGTGAAGGAGGACTTGTATCTGCCTTGATAAACAGAGGCTACTTATTTATATGAGCTTTTTAACTTGAATATCCAATGTAACTAGTAGAATTTAGCGGAGTCACCATTTTCTTTCCTTTTGTGAGCTTATTCGGACACCAATTTAGGCCTTATATATATATATATGCAAACCTTTCATCTCAGAAAAAACTTAGAATGCATTTGATTATATTTTTTAATTTTTAATTTTTATTTTTTAAAAAATATTTTTTTAATTTTTTTTTTTGATTTTTGTTATTGAGCAAAAGTAAAAAACATGTTTAATAACTATATTGCTATAAAATAAAAAATAATTATATATAAAATAAAAAATAAAAAATAAAAAAAATTGCTGTGTATATAAAATATTTTTTTTGATTTTGATTTTTTACTTTTCATGATGTTATGCTTTTTAATTTTTATTTTTTAAAAATTAAAAAAAAATAAAAAATATATTTTTTAATGGCTAATCAAATGCACCAAAATAGAGGAGGACAAAACAAACATGCAAAAAGAAATTATAATCTCAATAAAATAGTATTGGGGATAAATTTTGCTCCTGTCGAAGTTCAGCCTGATGCTTAGCCCAATGCAATCAGTAATCATGGAAGAGCTTCAATCGAGAATTCTTCCTCAACGGTCGAACCCCAGCCGAACCCCTTCAGCGGCCAGACCTTAGCCGAACTCCTACGAGAGCCGAACTTCTTCCAAAATTCTCCTTCAGTCGGACTCCTACAGAAGCCGAACTCCTTCCAAACTTCTTCTTTGGTCAAACTTCTCTAAGAGCCGAACTCCTTCCAGATCTCTCCTTCAGCTAGCGTTCCTCCTGGATGATCCCCTCTAGCCGTATTCCCTTTGGAAATCCAAACTCCTTTGAAATTGATATATGTCGGAGTTCTTTACCAACCAATGCCTGCATTCTTCAAACTACGGCTATTAAATTTCGACGAACGATCGCCATCAATCTGCTACAGGCGATGCTACAGACGGCGCTCCCCTCCGTGATAAACTCCATCAGGCTTCGAGCAGCCCGCTACTGGACGGTATAACTGTCACTATCAGCATACATTCCTCTTCATACCGAACTCCATCAGGCCTCGAGCGGCCAGCTATCAGAAAGCTGCAGCTGTCACCATCAATCAAGCTTCGTCTATAAAAAGGGATCCTCTAGATACATTTTCTCTAAGCTCTAAGCTCTCTTCTCCTTTCCGAAACTCTACCGAACCCTTGCCTGAGCACTCCATTTCTATTGCCAGAAGAGCTGACTTGATTGTCGGAGGGTCTTGCTGAAGCCGCCACCACCACCGGCTCTGCATGAGACTTTGTTTTACAGGTCATCGGTGACGATCTTATCCTCCTCCACTCTAGCTCATTCCGACGTCAACCAGATTCTGCACCAACAGAATTAGTGCTAGAAGGAGGGTCTCTATCTCCGAGGTACCCTTATTCTTAAAGGAGTGCTCAGTCGACCTTCTTCTCTAAGGTTTATCTCCACCCTCTTCCTCAATCCCAAGAAATGCCTTAAAAAAAGAAGACTATTTGAAGATCTACCACTTCTGCCATCAGATCTGAGCCAAATCCATCCACTCCTGCTCCATCACCATCACTTCAACCTCCACCTCCACCGACGGTCATGGTAGATCCGAAGCTATTTAACCTGCTGATGCAGTGGATTCAGAGCCTCACCGAGATGGTGCATATCATGTGGCAACCCCTGACGGTGACTCCATCAGAAAATCCACCATCATGATGTCAAAAATTGATTCTAAGGAAGAGCACTTGGGCTAGCATACCCATCGCCCCTGGAAAGGAGAAACAGAGAGCAGAGGATCCATATTCAGATCATGATTCTCCTCTAGAGGAGACCCTCTCCATCTATAGTCGGAAGCCATCCAAGATCTGCGATCGAGACGACATCCTCGATCACAATCTACGAAAGATAGACCGACGGATCGAGAAACTCTACCATGTTATCCCGACTCACTGTGATGACGTTTGTACCGATCTCCCTTTCTCTCCCCGAATTATACAAGAGTCCATTCCACCGAACTTCAAGCTTCCTCAATTTAAAAGCTACGATGGAACCTCTGATCCGGTTGATCATTTGGAGGCCTTTCGGATCATGATGCTACTCCAAGGCACATCAGACGCCATATTATGCCAAGCTTTTCCATCTACCTTAAAGGGAGCAGCAAAAAATTGGTACTCGATGTTGAAGGCAGGTACGATCTTCTTTTTTGACCAGATGAGCTATTAGTTCGTGGCCTACTTCATCAGCAGCCGAGGTTCAAATTTTCTGATGAATATCAAGCAGAAGGAGGGAGAATCCATCCGGGCTTATATCACTTGGTTTAATGCCACGACATTGGAGGTCTGGGACCTGGACAGTCTATTGTAATAGCCGCACTCAAGGGTAGCCTTCGAAAGAATGATTTGCTGTTCTCCCTGGAGAAGAAGTACCCTAGAAACTTTGTCGATCTGCTAGCTCGAGCCAAGGGATATGCCCGTATGGAAGAAGCCTTCAAGTTAAAGAATAAAGAAGCCACAGGAGAGAGATGGGTAGACGAGTCTAATAGACCCACCATCGGTGGAGGACCGAGTGAAGTTCGGCCACGCTCACGAACTCCCCCCGAGCGCAAGCGAGCCTGAACTCCTTCTCGAGCTCATCATTAAGGAAGCTCCAAAAGAAGGGTGCGAAGAAGTTCTCCCTTTGAAAGGTTCCGCAACTACGCCTCCCTTAATGCTTCTGAAACTCAAATTCTAATGAAAATTAAGAATCAGCTACCAAGACCAGAAAAATTACGATCTTCTTCAAACAAGTACGATCGAAGCAAGTACTGCCTCTACCATCATGACCACGACCATGATACTGAAGAATGCATTCAGCTCCAAGACAAAATTGAGGAGCTCATCAGAAGAGGCCGGCTGGGTCAATTCCTCAGATGCCAGCCTAAAGCAAAAGAAGATCGACAAAGAGCGCTGCCATAGCCCGAACCACCAATGACGGAGGAACAATAAGGAGGTCGGTTGCCTTCTGGCATCATCAATGCTACCTCTGGGGGGTCTTGATACTTCGATGAGCCGTCATCTTCCAACTTCAAAGCCAAGAGAAGCTTGCTCCAAATTGAGAAGGCCAGCATGAAATAGAGGAGGTTGTCGGCCCGAAACTTATCATCTGAAGGAACTCGGAGGAACAACGCTCCCACGATCCTGAAATATAGAGAATCTAAGGATGTACTGCTAGTAATTTTTCTTCAATAAAATTTTTTTATTTCAATATTATTATTTCTTGATGCAAAAACTATGTGATAACAGAAAAGAAGCAATCAATAGTGGTCGTATTAGGAACAGACAGAGAATCTCGTCCTAACATGAGCAAGTCGAAGTCCTTCAACCTCGACTAGAGATAAGATCTCTTTCGAGCTTCAGAGTCTACGTCAATAGGAGATAAGATCTCCTTCAACCTCGGCTAGAGATAAGATCTCTTTCGAGCTTCAAAGTCTACGTCAATAGGAGATAAGATCTCCTTCAACCTCGGCTAGAGATAAGATCTCTTCCGAGCTTCTATGTCAACAGGAGATAAGATCTCCTTCAACCTTGGCTAAGAGATTGGATCTTCCCCCGAGCTTCAACGTCTGCGTCAATAGGAGATGAGATCTTCTTCAACCTCGGCTGGAGATAGGATCTCCCCTAAGCTTCAACGTCTGCGTCAACAGGAGATGAGATCTCTTTCAACCTCGGCTGGAGATGAGATCTCCTCCGAGCCTCAACTTCAACTTCAACCTTAGCTAGAGATAAGATCTCTTCCGAGCTTCAGAGTCGACGTCAATAGGAGATAAGATCTCCTTCAACCTTGGCTAGAGATAAGATCTCTTCAAGCTTCAGAGTCCATATCAACAGGAGATGAGATCTCCTTCAACCTTAACTGGAGATAGGATCTCCCCTGAGCTTTAACATCTATGTCAACAGGGGATGAGATCTCCTTCAACTTCGGCTGGAGATGAGATCTCCTCCGAGCTTCAACTTTAACTTCAACCTTAGCTAGAGATAAGATCTCTCCCAAGCTTCAGAGTCTACATCAACAGGAGATAAGATCTCCTTCAACTTTGGCTAGAGATAAGATTTTTCCCAAGCTTCAGAGTCTATGTCAATAGAAGATAAGATCTCCTTCAACCTCGACTAGAGATAAGATCTCTTCCAACTTTCAGAGTCTACGTCAACAGAAGATAAGTGTTAGATATATATACCCTAGAAGTCAGAATTGGCTAACACTTGTAATACACTTCTAGGAGCAAAATTATAATTTTGACTATAATCAATAAAATGGATTATTTTCTATCACATATGTGTATTTAGTATCTGTGATACATCCTTTGAGTTAATGATAATGATAACTCATATTTTCAAGAGTTGAAAATTTAAGACATGAATAATCATTATTAACTCATAAAATGCTCCCGACCATAGGATCATCACGAGGATGATGATTGATTCGAAAGGTTGATGTACAATCACTTCTCTTTAGTAGATGAGTCTTGAGTCTATGGTGTGAAGACACCAGAGCGAGAGTACAAGTACTCGTTAGAGAATGAGGGCACTGAGCGTGACCACCTCGAGTAGTCATTAGGAAGTCTACCTTCTCGTCAATGACTGACTCGATGCTGCAGTGGTGTGTCTGATTCTTTGACCTGAGTGCATCGACAGTTCACCTTGAGGGTGTTATAGTTTGACTACACCATTACTCGATCTCCTAGCCATATGAAATCCCTGAGGTGTATGTTGGCTATAGCATGTTCATTGTAGGAACTGGATAGCATCAAGATGGAATCTATCTACCTCGGTGGTAGAGGAGCAGCCCTATGATGATCATGAGAATCAAGTCCAGAAGTCCATGGCCATGGCAGAGTGAAATAATAGAAAGAGTTTCTATTTAGATTTTCACATCGGACTCGAAATCGAATGATTACATCATATGATAGAGACTAGGGTTTGACGAGTTCACCTTAACCCTAATCTGATCGGGGCTCAAGATAGAAGAACTTAATCACACAAGGTAGCTGCACCAAGAGGTTCGCATTCAGCTCTGATGGGTTGCCACCATATACTGCTAGGTGTCACTGGTGGATTTTGGGAGCAATTAGAATGATTTAGATGATCGATCATTCTAGCTGTTCGAATCAGAAGAGTTCTGATCCATCGAAAGGAGTTTCGATGATGTCGATGATAGAGATCATGACATATCCCATTACCATATACAGAACTGAACCTAACTGGGTCACACAAACAAGGGTTTGAATCTGGTGATCATCAATTGAACTGATCTAGTTCAATTGATCTGAATGAGATTCAATTAGGTTCAAGAAAATCGTGCTAGCACTCGATTGAACCTAACGTTCTTCTTTTACTATCATAAATAAGTTATCCTGAACTGAGCCAAAGGAGTTTGTGCTCAATCAGAGGCCTTCATATGGTCTGACTGGAGGTTGTCCAAGTCAGAAAATAGGTTATCTTTATTTGTAAGACATTACCTACCATTTTTGGTCACCTGCCATTTCTTGTTCTTTTGACTTTGGTCAAAAGTCTACCTTTGACTGGTCAAATGTTGACCATTGATACTTTGACTTTTGTCCACATGTTCACGCACCTATTGGAGAGCTGGTGGGGGCTTGTCCCCTGCCAGAACCTGGCAAGGAGGAGGGCGCACGCCACCCTTGGCGTGTGCCCAAGCTGGAGGCGCCCAGGAGTCCCTGTTGGACAAGGACTCCATCTCCTTTTTGGATTCCAATTAGAGTTCTCCTAAGAACCAACTTTGACTGGTCTTAGGCACCCTCTAAGGAGAAATCCAGGGGACTCTATTCCCACCAATCAGATTTAGATCTGATTTCACAAAGGGTTGTGATTGGTTGGGAAGAAGAGGAGTTGGATCACAGAGTCTATAAATAAGACCCTGCGCCCAACTCAAATGATTGAATCAAAATTTTCCCATGCCCCAAGGCTGCCTCTCCCCTCTTCCTCCATGCCAAACCCACCTTCTCCCTCTTCTCTCCACGTCCAAAAGGAGTTTTGGATCTTTGGTTGGTGCAATCCAGATCAAGAGAAAGGCGACTGAAAAGCTAGAAGGCTGCGCTGCTGCAAAGGACGACTGCTGATCTTCAAAAAGAAGTTTTTGAAGATCCTCCAGATCAGATCTAATTTTTGAGAGACATGATAGAGAAGAAGAGGATCTCCAGATCCAGCCCAAGTGGATACCGGTAGAGGCCAGGCACTTGCGTGGCTAGATCCAGAACCTTCCGCTGCTTACAGGATCATCAACGGGTAATAGGATTACCCACTTCAAGGTAAATTAAATTTGATTTAATTTATCTAATTTATTTTTTTATTTTTTTAAAATAATAAAATTAGATCTAAAATATCTTAGATCTGATTAGGATCAAAAAAAAAATTTTTAAAATATATCTCTTGATCTGATCAGATCTGAACGAACCTGGTCCGGAAAATCAGGATTTTCCTTCAACTGGTATCAGAGCCAAGGTTCTAAAAGTATTTAGATCTAATTTTAAATTTATTTTAATTAAAAAATAAGTGATTTTAGATGTCACATGAGATGTGATCAGATCTAAAATTAGAAAAAATTAAAATTAAATGATTTGGATCTAAGATTAGAAAATATGCATGACTAGTTCTAAAATAGAATAGTTCTATAGAATAGTCTTGCATGTTTTCAATTTAATTTGATTAAATCATATTTTAGATCTATTTATTTACTATTTTTTGATATTATAATGGTTATAATAACATCTAAAAAATAGTAAATAAAAAATTATTTAATTTTAAATATCATATGAGATATGATTGATGCATGTCTAGACTAGTTGTAGAATAGTTCTACATAATTGTCTAGATTAGAATTTATTTTGATTAGATCAATTTAAATCTAATTTTTTAGATTATTATGAGATAATTTAGATCTGAAAACTATGCATGATTCGATACATGAGATGTATGCAAAATATGCCATGATTAGATCTAATTTGTATATGAGATATATGATATAGATCTAAAACTATTTTGTAGTATTGCATGTTCCTGATTAAGGCGTTCCTCTTGGCCGTCCGATCATAAGAACGAAGAAGGATTTAAAGGCCCTCTCTTCCCATTCGATGGGGTGTTCTTATGATGTGTAGGGGTGCTGCGCGTTCGTCCTTAATCAGAAATCCAAAACTTACTTTCTGCAAAACCTAGATCCTGAAACCCTAGGATTTATTGTGCATATTTTGTTTATGAACCCTACTTAATTAAAAATTAAGATTATGGAATATTAATTAGATCTAAAATTGAGAATTTTAGATCTAAGACATATTCATAATACTGGGTTCGGGCTTGGGTAGCTCAATTAGGTCTAAGCGGTTGATCAAACCGAATCAAGAGTTGGTTAGATGGGATCAACAATGCTTAAATTGACCAGCCTAATAGGATTAAGTCTGGGTCAAGATCGAGTCACGATCAAGCAAGACCTAATTAGGCTCAGAGGTTAGAGTCTGGATTGTAGGCTAACCCAATTGGTTCTGACTCAACAATTTGGTGTCTAAGGTAAGTTTGGCACATACGACCGACTGATTTTTAATTGGAAGCTACTCGATCTGAATGCGTTCTTGTACGAGTTAATGGCATATTTCTTCCACCGGTCTCACTTACCTGGCCATATCTGTTGACACAGTTCTGATCTGAGGTGGTCAATAATCTGAGCTAATCCATGCCACTAAGTTAGTCATAATTGTTATGACTATGATAAGTCTAGTTTAATGAGATCTGAATCAATTCTCCCTAAGAAAAGATTAAGTCTGAGGTCTTCCACCATTGTAGATGTGTGGGCCCTTTTCGAGGTTGATTATTCTCGGCTGGATACGGTGGCTCAGTTGCACCGGGAAGACGCAACCATGTCTATTAGGCATTGGATACTATGGGTTGGAGGATGAGTTGGGCTTAATATTTTAGATACGGTGAGAGACTCAATTAGAAATTCAGTATGTGCAAATGATGGGTCTGACTTAACTAAGGAGTGGATCAATATTCTGGATATGGTGAGATTCATGAATTAGAGACCAAGTTTGGATGCACCATGATTAGAAAATTATTGAACAAGAGTTGTTCACTCATTGGCTAATCCATCACCAATAACTATTAGGTGAGGTGATGAGTCAGTTGGTGAGACCGCACCATCCACTAGAAATTATTAATCATGGAGATTTTTGCATCTCTACAGAAAAAGTATAGGGATCTGAGAAAATAGTAGGAGCTAATTTATTTAAAAATAAAATATCTAAATAAATTGGTCAAGTCATAATTACAATATCTAACTAGAATCTTTGACTCTCTATAGAAAAGTGTCTGTGTTCAATCCATTAGCACGTATCCTAGACACACACAGACTGATCGAATCCAATTATAAAGATTGGCTCAGAAACTACAAAATTATTTTGGATTCCGAGAAGTTAACCCATGTTTTGGATCAGAACCCTCCCACCTTACCAGCACGTCCATCTATTGAATAGAGAGCGTCTTTAGAAAAATGGATAGATGAAGATAATAAGACCAGATATTATATATTCGACTCAATGTCTGATGAGCTCCAATGCCAACATGAAGATATCGGGACTGCTCGCCAAATGTTGGCTCACCTACAGAAGATATTTGGTGAACAGAGTCGCACAGCCAAGTATCAAGTCACGAAATGACTTTTTAAGAGTGAGATGCATGATGGGCAGTCAGTCCAAGATCACTGTCTAATAATGATCAAGGACATGGAAGAGCTTAAGAAGCTCGGTGTGAAGTTAGACTTGGACCTACAGAACGATATTATTCTGCAATCCTTGACTGATGCATACGGACAATTTATCATGAATTACCACATGCATAAACTTCAAAATTTCTTGATCGAATTAATGAATATGCTGGTTACCACTGAGCTTTCTATGAAAGATTTTAAAGGCTCAGTTTTTGCTATGGAACGGACTTCTTTCAAAAGAAAGTCTTATGAAAAGAAAAAGAAATCTGCGAAAAAGCAGAAGATGGAAGGAACAAAGAAGAAGAAGGTAGAGCCGAAGAAAAAGATCGATGTCAAAAAAAAGTATTTCCATTGCAACAGCGACGACCATTGAAAGCGAAATTGTCCTACTTACCTGGCCACCCTGAAGAACAAGAAGGAAGGTCCTTCTGGAGGTATGCTAGTTATTGAGTCTAATCTTATGGTTTCTTCTGCATCCAGTTGGGTGCTTGACTCTGGTTCTAGTGCTCATCTGTGCACTTTCATACAGGATCTTGAGGATAGCAGGAGGTTGAGGGATGGAGACATGATCCTATGCGTCGGTAATGAAATAAGAGTTGCTGCAGTAGCTGTGAAAACATACCCTCTTCGATTACCATTTGGTTTAGACTTAGTTTTGAAAGATTATTATTATGTACCTGCAGCTAGCAGAAATTTGATTTCTATTTCATGCTTAGCACAAGAAGGCTATATGATTACCTTCTTTAAGGACCATTGTAATATTCTTTATGAAAGAAATAAAATTGCAAATGGTTTTCTTATTAATGGTCTTTATCAGCTACATATTGATGTACTTGTTCTAACTGTCAAGCAAAATATGAATGCCAAACGACCTAGGGATTGTCCAAATGATAGGTATCTATGGCACCTAAGATTAGGTCATATAGCAGAAGATAGGATCAACAAATTGGAGAAAAATGGGCTTGAGTCCATTGATTTCGAGTCATATCCAACTTGCGAATCTTGTCTCCAGAGCAAAATGACCAAACTCTCTTTTTGTTGACGGGAGAGGGCCACAAATCTCCTTGCCCTATGTACAATACTGAATGTGTGCGGCCCATTTGATGTGCCGACTAGAGGCAATTTATCTACTTCATTACTTTTTATCGATATGATCTGTCTAGGTATGGTATGTGTATCTTATGAGACACAAGTCTGAAGCTTTTGAAAAGTTCGAAGAATTCAGACATGAAGTAGAAAAAACAAACTAAAAATCCATTAAGGTTCTTCGATAGATCGAGGAGTGAATTACCTTAGCGCAAAATTCCTACTATTCAAGAAAAATGGCATAGTCTCTTAATGAACTCCACCAGGAACACCTCAACTCAATGGGGTTTCAGAACGGAAAAATCGGATCCTATTGGATATGGTTCGATCTATGATGAGCTTCACAGACCTCTCTGATTTTCTTTAGGGACATTCATTGTTAACTTCAATTTATCTACTGAATAGAGTTTTCTCTATGACCATTCCTACCACACCGTATGAGATATGGCACGGTAAGAAACCAAGTCTGAGTCATCTCAAAATTTGGGGTTGTTCGGCTCATGTCAAAAGACAACAAACGGACAAGTTATAGTTTAGGTCCTTCAGAGCTCAATTCATAGGATATCCTAAAGAGTCATTAGGATATTATTTCTACACTCCAGAAGACCATAATATGATTGTGAGTCGACATGCCATCTTTCTTAAAAAACAGTTTATCCAAGATAGCGGCATTGGAAAGCATATCAAGCTTGATGAGAAAGTTTCACAAGTACAACGAGCTAGAGACCAATTGGAACCAAATCAGGTTGAGCCAATAAGAACACTACCTCCTCCACCTCGTAGATCAGAAAGAGTTTCCCATCCCTCTGAAAGATACATAGGTATTATTTCAGAGGAAGTAGAGAAAATATTCCTCGTAGGTAATGATGCTCATGGAGATGATCCCAAAACCTACAATGAGGTGATATCAGATATCGACTCCGAGAAATGGCTAGAGGCAATGCAGTCAGAAATTGACTTGATGCACTCAAACCAAATCTGGACCTTGGTAGATCTACCAGAAGGTATAATATCTATTAGGTGTAAATGGATCTTCAAGAAAAAGATTGGTGTAGATGGAAATATGGAGACATTCAAGGCTAAACTAGTGGCAAAAGGTTATAGTCAACGCGAAGGCATTGACTATCAGGATACCTTTTTTCCAGTGGCTATGCTAAAGTCCATCCGCACATTGCTTGCCGTTGCAGCCTATTTCGATTATGAAATATGGCAAATGGACGTGAAAATGATGTTCTTGAATAGATATCTTGAGAAAGATATCTATATAGAACAGTCGCTAGATTTCACATCCAGTGATACTGATCACAAGGTTTGCAAGCTGCAAAGGTCCATATATGGACTTAAGCAAGCATCTCGGAGCTGGAATACTCGTTTCAATGATGTGATCAAAATGTTTGGTTTCATCAAAAATGAAAAGAAACCGTGTGTCTTCAAAAAGGTCAGTGGGAGCACTGTTGTCTTCCTCATATTATACATGGATGACATCTTTCTTATTGAAAATGATATTTCCATGATGACAACAGTCAAATTATGGTTGTCCAAAAAATTCTCCATGAAAGACCTAGGTGAAGCATTCTTTATTCTAGGAATTAAGGTCTATAGGAATAGACCGAATAGGATGCTAGGACTTTCACAAAAGATGTACATAGAGAAAGTACTAAAGAGGTTTAGTATGAAAAACTCTAAGAGAAGATTAATACCCTTCAGATTTGGTATTCATCTTTCCAAGAAGATGTGCCCTAGCACACCTGAGGAAATAGAATGCATGAGCAAGATCCTTATGCTTCTGCAATAGGGAGCCTTATGTATGCCATGGCTCTATGTACACGATCTGATTATGCCCATGCTGTGAGTGTCACAAGCAGATATCAGTCAAATCCAGGTGAAGAACACTGGACTTCTGTGAAATGTATCGTTAAGTACTTGAGAAGAACTAAGGATATGATGTTGGTCTTTGGTAACGGAGAACTCCAAGTCCAGGGATACATAGACTCGGATTTCATGTCCGATATAGATGATCGAAAGTCGACATCTGAAAGTCTATTTATGTGCAATGGTGGTGTTATCAGTTGGAAGAGTTTCAAGCAAATGGTGATAGCAGATTCCACCATAGAAGCAGAATATATCGCTGCATCAGAGGCTGCGAAGGAAGATTCTGGTACAAGAAATTTGCTGTAGAAATCGGAGTAATGCCATTAGATGCCATTTCTCTATACTGTGACAACAATAGCGCTATAGCCCTTGTTAAGGAGCCAAGGACTCACCAGAAATCCAAGCACATTGAATGGTGATACCACCTCATCCGTGATTATCTCGAGAAGGGTTATGTCGAGGTCAAGAGAGTCAACTCCATAGATAATGTGGCAGACCCACTTACAAAGCTGTTGGGCCAACAGAAGATCAAAGTCCATCTTGAGAAGATAGGACTTAGACTTGTAGCCAATTGACTTTAGGATAAATGGAAAATTGTTAGATATATGTGCCCTAGAAGCCAGAATTGGCTGACACTTATAATACACTTCGAGGAGCAAAATTATAATTTTGACTATAATCAATAAAATGGATTATTTTCTATCACATATGTGTATTTAGTGTTTATGATACATTCTTTGAGTTAATGGTAATGATAACTCATATTTTCAAGAGTTGAAAATTTAAGACATGAATAATCATTATTAACTCATAAAATGCTTCCGACCATAGGATCATCACGAAGATGGTGATTGATCCGAAAGATTGGTGTACAATCACTTCTCTTTAGTAGATGAGTCTTGAGTCTATGGTGTGGAGATATCAGAGTGAGAGTACAGATACTCGTTAGAGAATGAGGGTACTGAGCGTGACCACCTCAAGTGTTATTAGGAAGTTACCTTCTATCAATGATTGACTCGATGCTCAGTGGTTTGTCTGGTTCTTTGACCTGAGGTGCATCGCGCAGTTCACCTTGAGGTGTTATAGTTTGACTACATCATTACTCGTGTCTCTTAGCCATATGGAATCCTGAGGGTATGTTGCTATAGCATGTTCATTATAGGAAATGAATAGCATCAAGATGGAATCTATCAACCTCGGTGGTAGAAGAGCAGCCCTATGATGATCAATAGAATCAAGTCCAGAAGTCCATTGACCTGGCAGAGTAAAATAATAAGAGTTTCTATTTAGATTTCACATTGAGACTCGAATCAATATTAACTCATATGACAGACTAGATTGACAAGTTCACCTTAACCCTAATCTGTCGGGCTCAAGATAGAAGAACTTAATCACACAAGTAGCTACACCAAGAGATTCACATTCAGCTATTGATGGGTTTGCCACCATATACTGGTAGGTGTCATTGATGGATTTTGGGAGCAATTAGAATGATTTAGATATGATCGATCATTCTAGTGTTCGAATTTCAGAAGAGTTCTGATCCATTCGAAAGGAGTTTCGATTGATGTCGATGATAGAGATCATGATATATCCTATATGACACTACAGAATAACATAATTAGCGGTCACACAAATAAGGGTTTGAATCTGGTGATCATCAATTGAACTGATCTAGTTCAATTGATCTGAATGATTCAATTAGATTCAAGAAAATCGTGCTAGCACTCGAATTGAACCTAACGTTCTTCTTTTCTCTATCATAAATAAGTTTTCTGACTGAGCCAAAGAAGTTTGAGCTCAATCAGAGATCTTTCATGATGGTCTAACCGAAGGTTGTCCAATGTCAGAAAAGGTTGTCTTATTTTGGTAAGACATTACCTGCCATTTTTGGTCACCTACCATTTCTCGTTCTTGTGACTTTGGTCAAAAGTCTACTTTGAACATTGGTCAATATTTTGACCATTGATACTTTTGACTTCTGTCCACGTGTCAATGCCACTATGGAGAGCTGGGTGGGCTTGTCCCCCTGCCAGAACCTGCAAGGAAGAGGGCAACAGCACCCTTGGTGTGTGCCCAAGCTGGAGGCCGCCCAGGAGTCCCTATTGGATTAGGACTCCATCTCCTTTTTTGGATTTCAATTAGAGTTCTCCTAAGAACCAACTTTGACTGATCTTAGGCATCCTCTAAGAGGAATCCAGGGGATCTATTCCCACCAATCAGATTTAGATCTGATTTCACAAAGAGTTGTGATGTTGGGAAGAATGAAGAAGTTGGATCACAGACAGTCTATAAATAAGACCCTACGGCCCAACTCAAAGTATGATTGAATCACAATTCCCCACACCTCAAGGCTGCCTCTTCCCTCTTCCTCCACGCCAAACCCACCTTCTCCCTCTTCTCTCCACATCCAAAAGGGTTTTGGACCTTGGTTGGTGCAATCTAGACAAGAGAAAAGCGAGTGAAAGCTAGAAGGCTGCGCTACTGCAAAGAACGACTGCTGATCTTCAAAAGAAATTTTGAAGATCCTCCAGATCAGATCCAGATCTGATTTTTGGAGATGTGATAGAGAAGAAAAGAATCTTCAGATCTAGCCCAAGTGGATATCGGTAGAGGCCAGGCACTTGCATGGCTTGATCCAGAAACTTCCGTTGCTTACAGGATCATCAACGGGTAATAGGATTATCCATTTCAAGATAAATTAAATTTAATTTAATTTATCTAATTTTATTTTAATTTTTAAAATAATAATAATCATATCTGAAATATATTAGATCTGATCTAGATCAAAGAAAAAAAATTTTAAATTATATCTCTTGATCTGATCAGATCTGAACGAACCTGATTTGGGAAATCAGATTTTTTCTTCAATAAGATCTCCTTCAATCTGAGCTAGAGATAAGATCTCTTCCGAGCTCTAGAGTCTATATCAATAAGAGATAAGATCTTCTTCAACCTCGGCTAGAGATAAGATCTCTCCCGAGCTTCAGAGTCTACGTCAATAGGAGATAAGATCTTCTTCAACCTCGACTAGAGATAAGATCTCTCTCGAGCTTCAAGTCTACGTCAACAAAAGATAAGATCTCCTTCAACCTCGGCTAGAGATAAGATCTCTCCTGAGCTCCAAAGTCTACGTCAATAGGAGATAAGATCTCCTTCAACCTCGACTAAAGATAAGATCTCTATCGAGCTTCAGAGTCTACTTCAATAGGAGATAAGATCTCCTTCAACTTTGGCTAGAGATAAGATCTCTTTTGAGCTTCTACGTCAATGGAAGATAAGATCTTCTTCAACCTCGACTGAAGATAGAATTTCCTTCGAGCTTCAACATCTTCATCAATAGGAGATGAGATCTTCTTCAACCTTGGTTGGAGATAGGATCTCTTCCGAGCTTCAACGTCTGCATCAACAGGAGATGAGATCTTCTTCAATCTCGACTGGAGATGAGATCTTCCTGAGCCTCAGCTTCAACTTCAACCTCGGCTAGAGATAAGATTTCTTCCAAGCTTCAGAGTCTACGTCAACAGAAGATAAGATCTCTTTCAACCTCGGCTAGAGATAAGATCTCTTCCAAGCTTTAAAGTCTACATCAACAAGAGATAAGATCTTCTTCAACCTCGGTTGGAGGTAGGATCTTCCTCGAACTTCAACGTCTACAACAATAGGAGATGAGATCTCCTTCAACCTCGGTTGGAGATGAGATCTCCTTCGAGCCTTGACTTCAACTTTAACCTCGGTTGGAGATAAGATCTCTCCCGAGCCTTGACTTCAACTTTAGCCTCGGCTAGAGATAGGATCATTTTCGAGCTTCAACGTCTGCGTCAACAGAAGATGAGATCTCCTTCAATCTCGACTAGAGATGAGATCTCTCCCAAGCCTCAACTTCAACTTCAACCTCGGCTGGAGATGAGATCTCCCTCGAGTCTCAACTTCAACTTCAATCTTAGCTAGAGATAAGATCTCTCCTGAGCTTCAGAGTCTACATCAATAGGAGATAAGATCTCCTTCAACCTCGGCTAGAGATAAGATCTCCTCCAAGCTTCAAAGTCTACATCAACAAGAAATAAGATCTTCTTCAACCTCGGCTGGAGATAGGATCTCCCTCAATCTTCAACATCTGCATCAATAGGAGATGAGATCTCCTTCAACCTCGACTGAAGATGAGATCTCCCCCGAGCCTCAATTTCAACTTCAACCTCGATTGGAGATAAGATCTTCCTCGAGCCTCGACTTCAACTTCAACCTCAGTAGGAGATAGGATCTTCCTCAAGCTTCAATGTCTGCGTCAACAGGAGATGAGATCTCCTTCAATCTCGGCTAGAGATAAGATCTCCTCCGAGCCTCAACTTCAACTTCAATCTCGGTTGGAGATAAGATCTCCCCCGAGCCTCGACTTCAACTTCAATCTCTGCTGAAGATAATATCTCTCTCGAACTTCAACTTCAATGGGTGCAGAGTCCGAAAAAGAACTTCGGCAGTCACCTTTTTGTACTCTCTTTTTTTGAATTTCGAACTCGAAAGTGGGAAAAACTATTGTTGGGGATAAATCCTGCTCCCACTGAAGTCCAGTCTGATGCTTAGCCCAATGCAATCGATAATCACGGAAGAGCTTTAATCAAAAATTCTTCTTCCAGCGGTTGAACCCCAACTGAACCCCTTCAACGGTCAGACCTTAGTCGAACTCCTATGGAAGTCGAACTCCTTCCGGACTCCTCCTTTAGTCGGACTCCTCCTTTAGTCGAACTCCTACAGGAGTCGAACTCCTGAACTTTTTCTTCGATCGAACTCCTCTAGGAGCCGAACTCTTTTCGGATCTCTCCTTCAGCTAGCATTCCTCTCGGATGATCCCCTATAGCCGTATTCTCTTTGGAAGTCTAAATTTCTCTGAAATTGATATATGTCGAAGTTCTTCACTAACCAACATCTGCATCCTCCAAACTATGGCTATTAAATTTCGACGAACAGTCGCTATCAGTTTACTACAGGCAACGCTACAAGCGGCGTCCCCCTCCATAACAGACTCTAGCAGACCTCGAGCGGCCTGCTACTGGACGATATGGCTGTTACTATCAATCTGACGACACCTTTCTCTTCGTACCGAACTCTATCAGACCTCGAGCAGCCCGCTGCCAGATGGCTACAGCTGTCACCATCAATTAAGCTCCGTCTATAAAAAGAAATCCTCCAGATACGTTTTCTCTAAGCTCTAAGCTCTCTTCTCCTTTCTGAAATTCTGCCAAATTCTTGCTTGAGCACTCCATTTCTGTTGGTCAGAAGAGCTGACTTAATCGTTGAAGGATCCTGTCGGAGCCACCACCACCGACTTCAGACGGAATTTTATTTTATAAGTCATCGATGACGACCTCATCCTCTTTCATGCCAGCTCATCCTGACATCAATCAGATTCTGCACTAATAGATAAAATATAAATTTTAGATGAAAAAATAATTTACCTTATTCTCAAAGATCGTAGACAGTGAGATCCAAAGGCTTTCTTATGCAAACCATCAATATCTTCATCTTTGTCCACATTTTTCTACCGTCCTTGCTTGAGTATTCAACATCTAGAAATAATTTGTTCGCGCGTCCAAGCCAGCCCAATCTATTCAAGCTAATTAAGAAATTCTCACGGGGATCTGAAGCCCAAAATGGCGTATAAAATGGTCAGGAGCAACCAAGCAAGGAGATGCATCTGCAGTTCTATTGCAAACAATTGCTTTATATCAAAGCATGGCTGATAAATCTAAATTTAATTAATTTGAATGATGCCGTGCGCATCCAAATCACTCTGCATCAAGGTTGGATGTCATATCTCGTATAATAATCAGCATTTTTTTTTTTTTTTTTTTTTTTTTTGATGTTCCCAGCATAAGTTGCAGCACAAGCTAGACTTTTGCAAAATATTTGCTTGACAGCACATCAGGCTGGGTGCCCTTTCTTAATTAGTTTGATTTTTCTTTTCGGATAGGAATTATTAGTTGGTTTCCAAGTGTGGGCTGGGGATGCCCATGGCGTTGGACTGGTTCGGACGTTTCTGCTAACCTTTAGAATATAAATGCATAGCAGGCCATTGATAATGTTTATATTATGGTACCATGGGTGACTGTGTACGACCACCTCAGAATTGATGTGACCTATCAGGTATGCCTTGCGTCTTAATTGGTACTGCCAGTGTTGGCTCGACATGCTAGCTTTAAAAGACGGACCTCGTCTAAATGAAACGAACTTAAATGAGCAGCAGCCTTCCTATCTCTCTATTCAAAGTACACTCCCATGTACGCATGATGAGATGAGAATACAATCAGTATCATGGGATTCTAAACCATTCGTGCAGATATCCTCCCCCTCTCCCCTTCTCTCTCGTGGTGGAGGAGGGAGGGGGTGCTGGCATTATTTCTTCTTTTATATCTTTATAATTTTTATATAAAAAAATATATATTAAATTAAATATTAATATTATCTATATTTTTTAATAAATCTAAAATAATTTAAAAAATAAATATTTAATTTTTTTAAAAAATATATTTATTTTTAAAATAAATTTAATATTAATTAATCATATATATTATCATCCAATCTAGAACATTAAAGTTGTGAGTCGGATAATTATTAAATAATTATTAATTTTTTTAAAAAAAATATATATAAAATTTTTTAAAATTTTTATCATATATGATACATCTTCTTATCAAGAGCAAATTTGTATCAGTTTCTTTTTCTTGATCTAGTTTGGCTGTCAATTAATACCTATATCTGCATTGCTTAGAATAGATCCGGCTGCTTATTGAATATTTGTAATATCATTTTTTTCTTAAACAACTTGTTACAAATTAGTTTTTTTTTAAATATTTGTGCATTGAAATATATATAAAAATAGTCAAAACTCATATATTGTCGTGGAAGGTCGGCAAGTAGTGGAGAGACATGCCAAAGCCATTACGCATCTATGGTTTGTTCTGACAAATCGTTGAAATGACAATTTTCACAAATAGCCTAAAAGAACATCTTAGTCACAGTATATTAGACTCTCAATATTAAACAAAACGAGTGGTTAGGGACGTGGAACAGGAAATTAGTTTAACTTCCCTCCTTGCGACGTCTCTCAAACTAATCAAACGAACGAACAGCCCTCCTGACCGTCGTTCTTTTTTCCTCCCCCACCACCAACACGGTCGTCAATCGACGCAGGTGAAGTACAAATAAATATCTACGGATAAAAACCCAATCTCCACCGTCCAACCCGGGAGAACAGCCCCACCTTCTGACCATCCATTCCTCTTGGGTCACTGCTGATTCGGTGTCCATCACCGACCCTTTTTTTTTTTTTTTGCCTTGGGGCCCACTGCCCCAAAGATGGCAAAAACTTTTTGCATTGGTGCCTTCCTCTTCTCCCTTCCGTCGACGGTGGAAAAAAAAAAAAAAAAATTATTTCCTCTCTCTCCTCTCTAGACTGCGCTATCTTCTTTGCCAATTTTTTTATTTATATTTGGAATAATTTTTTCTCCCGCGGGAATGGAGAGAGAAAAAGAGGGCTACTTTTCCCTCTCTCCAAAGTGTTGTTTTTCTCCCTCTCGTTTCCTTGCAAAATCCGTTGCTTTCATGCTATTCTTTCCTGTATTCCTTTCTTGATTCCTCTCTCTCTACTCTCTCTCTCTCTCTCTCTATTCTCCCTCTATAATATATTGTTTCGTGGGTCGCATGCATCATCTGTAGGGCCTGTCGCTTCTGAATCGTAGATCAGAGGCGCCCGCTGTTCCATCCCTTCTTCAAGGGAGGAGGTGGGTTTTCTTCAAGAAAACCTCCTCTCCGGAGCAAGATTTGCTTCCATTCGGCTGCTGCGTGCGTTCAAAGTCGGATCTTTATTCCAAACTTAGTTCTTGGTGTGAAGTTTCATGTGTTCTTCTGTGGAAAGTTTGGTTCTTTGTGGACTGTGTTGTTTTTTGTGCTGAGATTGTGGGATTTTGATCTTTTCCGGTGTTTGTCGAATGGCCGGAATCGATGTTTCGAAGTATGCACACAGCCCCGTTCACAAGGCGGTGCTCGCTAGGGACTATTCCGGGCTGAAGAGGATACTTGCTTCCCTGCCGAGGCTCGCCGACCCTTCGAAGATCCGGACCGAGGCGGCGTCGCTCGCCGAGGAGGAGAAGGCCGACCAAATCTCGGCGATGATCGACCGGCGGGACGTCCCCAATCGAGAAACCCCGCTGCACCTCGCCGTCAAGCTCGGAGATGCCACCGCCACTGAGATGCTGATGGTGGCCGGTGCTGATTGGAGCCTCCAGAATGAGCAGGGGTGGAGTGCTCTCCAAGAGGCAATTTGTACCCGGGAGGAGAATCTTGCCAAGATCATAGTCCGGCATTACCAGCCCCTAGCTTGGGCCAAGTGGTGCCGGAGGCTGCCCCGAGTGGTGGCAGCAATGAAGAGGATGAGGGACTTCTACATGGAGATCACCTTCCACTTTGAGAGCTCGGTTATCCCTTTTATATCCCGAATTGCACCCTCTGACACCTATAAGATCTGGAAGAGGGGTTCCAACCTTCGGGCCGACATGACGCTGGCCGGTTTCGATGGTTTTCGGATTCAGCGGTCGGACCAGAGCATTCTGTTTCTTGGAGATGGTTCGGAGGATGGGAAGGTGCCGCCCGGGTCCCTGTGCATGATTTCTCACAAGGATAAGGAGGTGATGAATGCTTTGGATGGTGCCGGGGCCCCGGCAAGCGAGGCGGAGATCCAGCAAGAAGTGTCGGCCATGTTCCAAACAAATGTTTTCCGGCCGGGAATTGATGTGACTCAGGCTGTGCTGCTCCCACAGTTGACATGGAGGAGGCAGGAGAAGATGGAGATGGTTGGCCCATGGAAGGCCAAGGTGTATGACATGCATCATGTGTTGGTGAGTGTGAAGTCTCGGCAGGTCCCCGGTGCTATGACGGATGAGGAATTCTTTTCTTCTTGCAATGAGAATGATACTGAAAGCGAAGAATTCAAGGATATTTTAACAGACGAAGAGCAGAAACAATTCGAAAATGCACTCAAGATGGAATCCCCGGATGTGATTGATGAGAGCCAGCTCGATGTGTTTGTTGTGCACCGGCGTAGTTGCTATGAGCAATGGGACATTCCGATCGAAGACATGAGTAGCAGTGAGAGTAAGCAAGAGAAAAAAGGTTGGTTTGGTGGGTGGGGAAAGAGGGGTCACCTTCACAAGCAGGAAGAGCAGAAGAAGGTTGTACCGCCGAGGAGCTCGCTTTGTGCGGATAAGAAGGTAAGTGATCTCCTTGGTGATTCTCCGACTAGCTATCAGAGTAGGCCAGGAAGGCATTCAGCAGAGGTTGATCTTAGAAGGGGAAGGGATGGTGATTCCAAAAAATCTGTAGCGAGTACAGAAAATGGACATCGGCACAAAGAGAATAGCAAGGAAAGTGAGTATAAGAAAGGTTTAAGGCCTGTTCTCTGGCTGTCTCCTGACTTTCCTCTAGAGACTGAAGAGCTACTTCCATTGCTTGACATTCTCGCGAGCAAGGTCAAGGCAATCCGCCGTCTAAGGGACCTACTTACGACAAAGCTTCCTCCTGGAACTTTTCCAGTCAAGGCATGAGACTTCAACTACACCAGTTTAGGCTTTTATATATTTTAGTATGGCAATTAAATCTCGAAACAATAACTATGTCCTTTAATCAGAAGCTTTTATACTATATATGTGCATCGTTATTCCTCTTTTTGGTGGTTTAGTTGGTACTTGCTTTCCAATTCTTCTGTAATACCAATATCACTCGTTGTGTCTCCTTGTTTGTATGGTGTCTAGAAGTAGATAGATGCTATATATTTTCTTTACTATCTTACGTTGTTTTATTTGTTACCTGCTCAAAATAGCTTAGTGAATGCAACACTAGAAGACCATGCTTTGAATTTGGAACTGAATTTAGTGGTTTACATGATTGATATCCTCAATAGAAACTTCAAACCTAGCAGAGAATTGTCGTTTGTTTGTAATATGTTTCTTCTTTGAACAAACCAATGATTATCATGCATCTTAAAATTTTTGTCTCCTTTATAGTTTTTTGTTCCGTCTTCTCTTTGTAGTAACTGGGTTGCTGTTCTCACAATACCACCAATGCACCTTTAGTTTATCTACATCAATAACATCTATCTTGCTAATAAATGTTGAAATTGATATAGAATTTGTTGTTATATTTGTCAGCCTAGAGTTCTTAATAGTTAATGGCAAAAGAAAACTCTTTGTTGTAATGTATCTGAACTATCTGATATAAAGTTGAAGATTGCTACAAAGGACCCTGATCAATTTGAAAGGGACAAAATTTATCTTCACAATTTTGGTTTTCTTTTCATTTGTATAAACAGAAAAACCAAATATTTAGGTCGGATATGTGGCTATGAATAAATTGTGCCTTTAGAGGTTGCTTATTTTGATGGCAAATTTACGATTCTAGTCTAAACTTTTTGTCCTTCAAATTTTTCGCATACTATTATTGTTGAGTAAATGTAGTTGTGGATCTCAGTCTTTTGACTTATTCTATAATCATAGGATAATGAAGAAAAATAGAGAGAAGAAAATCTGCAGAACTGTTCTTTAATATGATGTTTAGATGCTTATACACTTCTTTTGGGAAACATAATCTAAATGAAAAGGAAGCTAGCCAAGGTTTGCCATCTCAATTTTAGACCTTGTACCAGTACCATTCTATTACAGTACCTAGCTCAATGTGCCGACACTCAGTACATTCCCTTATACCGCATATCGGTCAGTATGCACTGGTACTAACTGGTATGGCAAACCTTCAAGTTAGCCTACCACCCTTGGTCTTTAAGCCCAATTATACTGCCTTGGGGTTAACTATCTTTACATCTATTCCCCATGCTAATGACTTGATTCTAATCTTTGCTTCTATTTGCTATCCATGGATGTAGTTGTATTGTTAGGCTTCTAATTGAGAATTCTCTTTGAACTAGTAGAAATTTCTTCTTCAAAACCAACTTCATGTTTAAATGCAGTGTCATGACAATGACCAGACCATCCAACATTGTCTTTGTTATTTAGGGTTACTTACAATTCTTCATTAAATCCTATTAAGGCTTAAAAATATATGATCACAACATTCTCTAAATCATGAAATGCCGTACCAAACCAAACCATCCGGCAAGGTTCTCAGTTCTAGTACTAGTGGCCATTCCGGTCGGCCAGCGGCACGAGAACCATACCGGATCGAACTGGCACGAACCGACAGATGGAGGAGAAAAAGAGAGGAAGAGAAAGAGAGAGGGAAGTCCACTGGAGGGCCTCCGGTTGGCCGTTGTGGCCGTTGAGTGGCGTAAATGCAGCCTGTGGCTCCACGGCATGAAATAGGGTGCTTCACAAGCTTTTTTAAAAAGGCCCGATAACAATGAAGCTGGCAATGAGCGGTTGCCCCTATTCTACGGCTGCAGCTCTGCTAGTACGGTCTCCACCATCCAGTGGCCGCAGAGGGCCACCACCACCCTCCGATGGCTGCAGAGGGCCATCACCGGCTTTCGATGGCCTCTCCCCCTGCTCCTCTCTCTGCCTTTGTTTTTCTCTCTTTCTTTTTTGGCACCGTGTTTGCCGTTTTCTCTGTCGGAACTGTCTCGGTTCTCCGCCGGTCTAGTTTGGCATGCATTGAACTACCCGGTTCGGGACGGTTCTAAGAACGTTGCCATCCAATACACCCCCTACTATATCGTACTAGTTTTATAGCAACACTCGGTATGTTATCTCATACCGTAACTGAACCACATACCAATACTATAATAGGATGGTATCAGTACAGGGTCTAGTATCAAGATGGTGAACATTGCTCCAAATACTTTCTCACAAGTCATGAACTCTATCTTTGCAAACTTGGGTATTTTTACCATTTCTAGACCCATCAATGCAGATATGAGCACCCTTTTGTATTAGGTTCTTGTTGATCTCCATGGTACAGGAACATACCTTCTTATGGATGTTCTCCATGGTACAAGAGCATTCTTTCTCATCGATTTTACATCACATTGTTCTTGGCCTGTACAATTCCTGTGCTTCCTCTATTATATGTATAATAAGTTGCCAAGGATTGGTCTCCAACTCCCAGAAAGATCTCTGCTTCATCTAACTTTAATTTTCCTAGCTATATTTGGTTTTATCTCTCCATTGTTTCGTAGTGCTTCAACTAGTTTACATGGGAAGTCAAATGCATTGATGCCATTATGACCGAAGATCGATTGGTGTGGCCGAAGGAAGGAAAGGACACAGTGGACAAAAAGAGCAGAAGATTGACATCATGCAATATTGTTACATGCCTATCATGGTCCTATGATGCCATTAAAGCTGTTTTTCTTCTTAGATTCCTTGGCCTCTCTAAATTCTGGTTATGGCTTCAATTTTAGATCATCTAATTATTTTTGGAAATTTGTTGACTGTCAAACAATGTGCATCGCCTTCATGTTGCTTCTACATTGTTGAAAGAGATTTAAGTATTTTAGCTCAGTGATATACCACCTTTTTGCTCCTTTTCAGCAAGATTTCATGATTGAGAGAACAATTCCTGTTTTTGAAGAAAGCTTTCGCTTCCTCATCTTCTAAGGCTGGCAACTTTATGTTTGATCCACAAACATAACTTGATCGACCTTCTAAAGTCTGGTATAACCAGGCATATATTCCTTTGCTAGCTAGTTATGGGTCAATTATTATTGTCTACAATTTATATGGATCAGCACTAACATTACCCACTTGGCCATATTGCAATATGTTGAAAGTTTGAAACTTCCATACTAATATTATTGGTATCCCATTTGTGATGATTTGTTGTGATTCACTCTTTTTAGCTGCGCTATGAGCTAACGAAGTGGTTTATGCAGGAAGCTAGATAGGAGGGTAGGTGGGTTAGGTTTGGGTCATGTTATTAGCCATTGCTGGATATGGGTTGAGTAACTATGACTCCAAAGATGGTCAGGTCAAGTATAGGTCAACACTACATGCATATAAAGCTAACCAGCGCTTAGAACCTATTTCAGCACCTACCATCTTAATATATGTTATATGAATCCTTTTGCAAAACTATAACCTTTTCTGTTCTTTTGCTATTTGTGACCGATTAGGTTATTAAAATGATGATGATTGTGGCTATAGAAAAACACACTCTTCTTAAAAATTTTAATAAGATAAGGAAAATCAATCTTTGGGTGTATTTTTGACTTAAATGTGATAATCATCTCTGATATGGGGTTTATGTTGGTTCATATTCTGATGAATTAGTCATGCAGACAAAAGATGCTTTAGCTTTCAATTCGTTGCTTAGTCTTGCTAAATGTTCGAACCCTGTAGATCATCCCCATGGGGTAACCTGTGCTTGGTAGAAAAAATCCCACAACTCCTTGGGGTCATCCCGTGCTTTGTAGTAAAAAACCCACAACCCCTTGGGGTTATCTTTTGCTTGGAAGGAGAAGTATGAAAAGCAAAAAAAATATAGTGATAGTTTTATTCTTATCGCCATAAATAGGAATATTGAAAATCAATTTTTTTGGAATTTGAAATAATGTGATAAGTGAACAATGGGAATTGAACCTACTTATGGTGGAATCACACACCATTGCCTTGAGCCACTTAGCTACATCCACCCTTTATCTAGTTTTACATGTCCTATTGTTTATTTAATGCTTCAAGCCTTCAACTATTGTATGTTTTAATATACATAGACATGTCTACCACATTAGGACAAAGCACGAATATTTCAACTCACTTGCCATGTCCATATAGGATACATATCAGATACTCATACTTGTTAGATACTTATCGGATATGTGGCTGATACTTGTGTCAAGAATCCTATTTTTTCAAAATTTAAAAACATTAATAGGATACTTCTTGGATGCACTTTAGATACTTCCCCTATGCCTTGAATATTGAGAGGAAGAGCTTTTGTTCCCTTTTTCATGTTAATGTTAAAATATGAACTATAGATTTTTGGCCTATGGTTTTAAATGATGAACTTGTAAAAGTTGATGCTATCATATAACTATGGACTATGTTACTTTAATATCTTACTTGTTTTATCGATTCTTTTTTTTATATGTATACATGCATACATACATATATGTGTTAGTGTATTTTATGCATGTATCTATGTATAAAATGCATATATATTTATTTACATGCAGTATTTTATCCTCCTTTTTCAAGATATATTGTATCGGTAATATATATATTGTATTGCATCTGCATCCCATGTCCTTTCTGTGCTTCCTAGCTTTAGACTGGCAGTATGCAGACATGCATCTGAATATATGTGGTTCTATTAGGAATCCTGTTTCTGGAGTTTGAATAACCCTGACAATCCTTCATGCTAATATCATTAAGTTCCCGTTATGATGATTTGGGAGGGAAGATTGGAAAAGGTTTGTGTGAGCAAAACATGATGCCTTTGGTAGACATTAAAAGATGAAGTGCATTCTGTATTTTCAACAAGGTTGGTGTTTCATCACAACTTCTTGGTGTTGTCTGAATATTCCAACTTTGAAAAGTTTAGCAATACTGACACTTTCGGACACAGGCACAACATGACTCAGTCTCAGAAAAATTCAAATATCATGCAACTAGCAACACCTGAACTAAAAAATCTCTGGTGCCAAATGATATTAATCTTTGATGACTAAACACTTAAGCAAAGAGTCAGACTTTTTAGTTGTTTTTCTTAAATGTTGGAGTATTGCTACTTCACTTTTTAACAAATTATGTTAATATTGTTTTGTACTTAAGCTGCACAATTGTATACTATGATATTATATCATGCAATTATTTATCTGTACCATACAGGGACGTCATCATATCATATTTTTCTGAGGTTGAGGTTGTGGTAACTTTGGACACCTGGAGATAACACTGAAACCATTCAAGATAAAATGACATGAAATGAAGAGCACCATGGTTTTTATAATGTTCTGGTTCAAAATATAGTTCATTCATTTTGCAGTCCTTTGAGAACATCTAATGAGGAGAGAACACAATCGGTAGGCTGAAGATTCTTGAGGCTTAAAATAACTTCTTTGAATTCCAGCACTTCCTTGAGTTCTCTTAGTCAACCGCAACTACTTTCTTTCATATAAATATGAATATGGTACTGTAGATTGCATTATCTTTTCGTATATTTTGTGTGAGAAGTTGGTAGGTATTTGCAGATTGCAATTCCAGTGATACCTACCATCCGGGTGCTGGTTACATTCACCAAGTTTGAAGAGCTACAACCCTTGGAAGAGTTTGCCACACCTCCTTCAAGCCCCAAAAACAAGAGTCCTGTAGTGCAGCCATCAAGCTCCTGGATTCAGTGGATAAGGGCCCCTTACTGTCAGTCCTACTCCACAGCATCAGGACCTAGTAGCCGCGTGGAAGATTTCCAGGATCCTTTTGTGATACCACCTGATTACACTTGGACAACACCAGAAGCTAAGAAAAAGAAGATGCAAAAAGGCAAGAGCAAATCCAAGAAAGGAAGAGGCCAGAGCCAATGAAACCTTAGGGGACAAAAATGTGAATGTTGTGAAACATGTGCAGCGATGGATGCTTCCATCCATGATCAGTTGCTGAAGATTCACAAGGCTGTTTCCCTAAAAGATGACTTATGTTGCCCAATTCGGGTTGCAAGCCTGGGCTGAACTTGATGTGAAGTGAATTTTAGAAACCTTCAGGAATAGTGATGCAAATTGTCAGCACCCACTTGTAGCCAAATTCAATACGTTTAAAATTTGTTGGAACATTCTTTCTCGCACTGAATATATTTAATGCGCATACTGCTTGCCACTTGTTGGAGACAAATTTTGCTTTCATCGAAGTTCAGTCTGATGCTTAGCCTAATGGAATTAGTAATCACGGAAAAGCTTCGATCGAAAATTTTTTCTCCAGCTGTCGAACTTCAGTCGCACTTTTTTGAGCAGTCGAACTTCTTTCAGGCTTTTCTGTCAGTCGGACTCTTTTCGGACTTCTTCAGTCGGATTCTTTCAGGAGTCGAATTTCTTCCGAACTTCTTCTTCAATCAGATTTCTCCAGAAGTCGAATTTCTTCTAGATTTTTCTTTCAACAGGATTTCTCCAGCGGATGCTTTCAGATTTCAACTAGCATTCCTTTCGGATGATTTTCTCTAACTGTATTTTCTTTAGGAGTTCGAATTCCTCTAGAATTGATACATGTCAAAGTTCTTCATCAATCAACGCATGTTTTCTTCAAACTTCAACTATTAAATCTCGACAAACGGGCACATAATAACAGGCGATACCTCTCTCTCCGTAGCAAATTCCATGTGGCACCGAGTGGTCCACTATCGGATGATTATAACTGTCACTATCAGTCTGCTACAGGTGATACATCTCTCTCCATAGCAAATTTCATGCAGCCCCGAGCGGCCCACTACTGGACGGTTATGATTGTCATTATTAGTATGCTACAAGTTTCGTCTGTAAAAAGGAATCCTTCAAATACTTTTTTTTAAGCTCTTTTTTCTTTCCCAAAAATTTTGCTGAGTTTTTTTCTAAGCACTCCATTGCTGTTAATCAGAGGAGCTGACTTGATCGTCGGAGGGTTCTGTCGGAGCCATCATCACCGATTCTGGATGAAACTTTATTTTGTAGGTCATCGGCGGCGACTTCTTCTTCCTCGACTCCAGTTCGATCCGGCGTCGATCAGATTCTGCACCAATACCACTATTTTCTAATGGATATAGCTACATCATGTTTTCTTCTTTTTCTTATTCTCTTTTTGTGGACTCTAGTTTTTACTTGCTTTCTCTCTTGTTAATCCTGCTCTTGATTTTTTGAACCTTTTGATGTTCACCATCTATCTTGAATTTGGTGGAATTCTTTGGAGAATTATCTGGTGCATGACCACCTACGAACTTTTGGTCATGGTCTTTCAATCACTGCTGTTTGATGAGCTCTAGTCATGGAAAGCACATACAGTTGTGTGGATCTTGAGGCTTATGGTAGTGTCCTAAATTTAAACACTGAGTCTTAGCTTCAGTATTTATCTTCATTTCTGTACCGGTCCTTCAGGTTTCGAGTCTCTCGATGGCTGCTTTCCAAATCCACGGGTTTAAGCTGCAAAATTAGTTTATATGATGGGTTCCATTTTGCCAGGTTACTGTGACGGGTGGTCATGGATCATTTTTGTGGAAAATTTGGCTGGAAATAAAAAGTGAAGTTTCTCGAAAGAAGGCCATAGCAACATCCTAGTCGTTGAGAATGCCCTAACCCTTTTCGGTGACTGCTTACTTTGCTTCCATCCCAGAAAGAAACTCGGACAACACAAATTTCTGGCTGACCTCCTCACCAGCATTTCCTTGTGGCCTTTCTTATCCCCTTCTCCTGGTTCCCTGGTCCCTCCATGCTCTCCCATAACTCTCTCCTGTTTCTATCCTGTCACGCCTCAAACCCCACAATATTTTTTACAATATAATTTTAGAGTATATACAAGACCGAAACATTAATTCTAAAAGATAAACATCTAAGGTGAACCACGTACTATAATTTTTATTTGAAATCAAAGTGGTCCAAAAAGAATACACAGTCCAGATATGAGTTATAAAACTTAACTACCGCTACCTCCTACCAAAATGTTCCAACTCTACCTCCTACCAAAAAGTTCCAACTCAATCTGATCTAACTAGATTTTCTGCAGCTCTGAAAAGAAATAGAAATAGCTACATAAGCTAACAATGCAGTAAGGAGTTCCTAAGCACACACCTAAGCATGAAAAGATAACAATTCGTTAACAAACATATTCATTGAGGAACAATGATTCAAATATCAAATTTACAATTGAGTATCATGTACCCATCTCAATAATGGTACCAAGATGTTCATCATATTTTAAAATATAACCATTAAATGTATACAATACTCAATTAATAGCAACTCTGATATGCTCAACATATCTAACCAGATCAAAAATTTTATTAAAATAGAACTTTATTTTTAATTGCTATTACTTTTATTAACATCAATATTAAGCTATTAATCTCATCCATTATTTTATTATAATATATAATATGGATCCAATCCAAATTTTTGGCATTTGAATTGTTCATGGTTATGCTCCTTCCCATGACGGGTCATACTCAATACCACGTTCTTACTTATGGTGAGGCCATACTGATAAAGTACCACATTTCTGCCCGTGGCGAGGCCATACTGATAAAGATACCATATTTATGCTCGTGGTGAAATCATGCTGATATCGTGACTAGTCCAGATGCCCTAATTTTAAATTATTATAAATTATTTTTTTATTTTATTATCATTATTACTTTATAATATGTATAGATAGACTGAACTTCGATCGATCAGATCTCAGACTATATTTAATAAGATCCTTTGTCGTTGGATCAGCGGGCATATCCAAAAATAAGCACCTTAAAAGACGTGCCTTCATGATTGAAAAATAGGCACACGCTTGTGCCTAAAAAAAACATCTGAAGGCACCTTCAGGGCGCCTTTAGTTTTTTTTTTAGGCGGCGCCCTTTTTTTTTTTTTTTAGATTTTTTTTTTAGCCTTGAAGGTGCCTTCACCTTCAAGACTGAAAAAAATCACTTGAAAAAAAAAAAAAAAAAAAAAAAAAAGAACTTAACTTCTGAAGGTGCCTTCAAAAGTTGAGTCTTTTTTTTTTTAGGCGATGCTTATTTTTTTCTTTTTTTCAGGTGATGCCTTTTTTTTTTTCAATTTTTTTTAGTCCTGAAGGCGCCTTTAGGATTGAAAAAAAGCACTTTAGGCTAAAAAAAAAAAAAAGATGCCTTCAGGTGCCTTTTTTTTTTCAGGCACAAGACGTGCTCCTATTTTTTTTAGTCCTGAAGGCATATCTTTTCAGATGCCTATTTTTGGAAATGTGTGCTGATCCAATAGCCGAAGATTTGATCGAATATGAACTGAAATCCGATCCATCAGAGCCCAATCTACATATATATATATATATATATATATATATATATATATATATATGCCATCTTGATGCTATTGGTATCATTTAGGATCATAAAAAACCAAAGATTGCAATACATGCAAATATGCAATGTCATAATTTCTAACACATGATACCAACATTTACAATCAATGCAGGTGGTTGTGATTAGAGATCTTTACCTTTTGTGATAATAAAATCTAATCGATGTGCCAACTCAATTTGCCTCAAACCTAGTACATTCAAGAACCACAAATCAATATTCGATACTTATAGAATTCATAAATTATCATCTTTACCGGTTAGTTTCCTAAATTCTCACAATTACATTATCTTGGAGAAAAAGAAAGAAAGAGAAGAGAGAACACACATCCTCTGCTTCATTTTCTCCCCAACTATAGCCCCAATCTTTTAATTATTTTTCGTATATAGTTTTATCCAAAAATTTTCAGCTTTTGCCCTCAAGTCGACTCATCAGTTAATAATCTTTAAAAAAAATTAATTTAAATTACTTATCTAACAAAAAATTAAAATTTATAAATTCAACCTAAGCAAAATCAATCTGCTGCACATCCATCTTTCTAAATTTCTTTATTACACTATTTAAAATTTTTATTTTCTTTACTCATTACTCATTCCATCATCTATTGACTAATTTATGATAGAAATCAATTATATATAAGAATTTCTCTATCCAAAACTTCATCTCTAACATAATTCAACTATATACTAAGAATTCTAATATCTACTTATTAATCTTTAATTAAAATCAATCAAATAATACAAAAAGATGCCTAACCTTACCTATTTCAATGAAAAGCTCCTCCCACGGCAACAGCCACAACCACCAAAGCACAACAAGGAAGAAAAGAGAAAAGGAGGGAGAAAAGAAGAAAGAGGAAGGGAGAAGGAGAGGTACGAGGCTTTCCTCCTTTATTTCTCTCTATTTTTTTTCTTTTTTTCTCTGATTTCCAACCCACTCACGCACACACGGGCACTCACACATACAGATGGGAGAGAGGGGAAGTTCTAAGCATTGGAGAGACGAAAGAGAGGGCTAGGGAGGGAGGAGAGAGTGGGAGAAAGAGGGAAGGATGGAGAGAGTGAGCACGGGAGAGAGAGTAAAAGAGAGAGAGCAAGAGATTGAAAATGAGAGAGGGAGAAGTGGGTTCGGAGTGTTAGAAAATATATCCTAAAGCCAATCATCTAGACTGTAGATGGTTGAGCTAATTATAAATATACTTAAATTATTAAAATAAATAAAATTATTATTTTGATATTTTCATCATTTTTGTGCATCTTCCTATAATGAACTCTTATGTGATGAAGTTCTTAATTAGGACTATTTAGACTCAACAAATAAGGATTTGTCATTTAGTCCTTAAACTTGATCGCGACTAAATGATATGTTGTTACCAAGGACAACAACGTAATCGAGTGCAGATCGTTGCGTGCTATATTCATTGATTGTCCTCTTAACCAAGAAGTATAGAGATACTGGTATGGCATGCAAGTGAAGTGTCGGAGTATATTTTACTGATCTAACCCAACTACGGAGCTCTCTACTACTAAGAGTTACTCGCAAAGGATATAGGTATAACTATCTCTTAGATCTAAGATCACCACGGTGACTTGCAAGCAACTCACTATACTTAGGCACGGGACTAACTGAATTTCTAATTCTAATTCAGTGATGGAAGGCTACTGGATGCAATCAAGTACTTATGAAGTCAGTATGTGAGTCAAGATGAAATTAACCCTTCCAAGTATTGAAGCAGATGCATCACTATATTTCAATTTAGCAAAACCTCGATCGGGATGGTCCATTCGATGAATACTGAATTTTGAAATACAATATAGATGATTTTTAGGGTTAGCAGTAAATCCTAGATCCTCCTTTGAGCATTGAGGTCAAGGAGATGAATTATACAATAAGTATATGCCATAGGTTAGTCGATATTGCGTTATGACTATTCGACCTATCCGAACGTTGGATAGCATTACTAGATGGTCACATCGATTGATATAGAAAATTGATTTTTATGCTACCAGCTTAGAATTCGAATATATAGGGTTACATATAAAAAGAGTTCCTACCTGATGGCTAATCAAGAGTCCCAATGGTCCAGAAATCTATGATCAAGAGTCCCACTAGATTGAAACTCTATCTTTAAGAGTTCCACTGGATTGGAACTCTAAGTCCTACTTGTCTAGGACTCTTTGATCAAGAGTTCTACTAGTCTGAAATTCTTTGATTGCGAGTTTCTTTCATTTGGAACACTGGGTTTAAGAGTCTCACTGGTTTGAGACTCTTCAAGAGTTTCATGTTGATGGAATTCTGTTGTCCAGACATCCATCCAATTGAGATTCTATATTTTGAAAGATTTATTAGCAATTTTATTATTGATTAGCTCAATTTGATTGAGTGATGAGGATTCGATCAAGTCCGATTGAACTTGATTTGATTGGGTTTGACCCGATCAGATCATGAGATGACCTAATCACTAAGAAAGATTCGATCCTGATTTGATTAAGACTTAGACCTAATTAATTTTTAATTTAATTAAAATTTTATTGGTTTGGGCTAAGCCTAATTTGGTTGGATGTAACCTAGACTAATTGGGTCTGAAAATTTGGTTTGGTTGAAACCAATTTGCACCAAGTCAAATGACCTTTTGACCCACACCTTGACAACCTTTTGACCCACGCCCTCTAGATTTTACGTGAGATTTCTCATGCAAAAATGGATGTGTGCCTTTCCTCTCCTTTCTCTCTTTGACTTGGTCCAAGTGTTGGACCGGTTCAACCTAAATTAAATTTTGAATTTAATTTGGTTGGTTAGTGGTTCAAACTAAACTTAATCTTATCCAAACTCCACGCCATTCTTTTTGTCGCACATTTTGATGTGTTTTTTAGCATAAACGCACAGAAGGAGAGTCCTTCTGCGTGTCATCCACCTGGATGGGGCATTGGAATAGGATAAATCATCCACTTGAATTTCGAATTCAAGTGCATTAGTTTGAACAACCCTAACCTCCCTTGCTTATCTCCTCCACACGTTTTTCCCATGTTTTGGTCATCCATTTAAGATGAGATTTTTTGGGCATGCATGAGGGGAGTGAGGTTACATGAGGTGTTTCCTGGAGAGAGAAATCCAGTAAGGGGGTGCATGTTTTGGGCATGGAAAGGTCCAGGGTGAGAGAGTGTTCTTACCCATGCTAAATTCTATCTCTCACGCTTCCCATTTTTCTTTTCATTTTGGATGCCCACTTTACATATGATCTAAGTAGGTTTTCTATAGATAGAAAAGTCCTTTATTTGTGAAAATTGGTTTCACAAAAAAATTCCATAGAGAGTGGGCGTGAGATAGTATTCAGGGCATCAGGATTTTTGGTGCGTGTAAAACCCTAGAGTTGGAACTCAGGGTTTGGATGGAAAAATTGAGCACTGTGAGTGCCCAATCACCATCAAATTTGATACACTGCCTCATCATCCTCCAAAGTCCATCTTTTAATTTTTTAGAGCATCCAAAAGAATAAAAAGAAGACGATCAATTGGATCGATCGTGATCAGCCATTGAAGATCCCGACGAGGAGCTGGCACTCTAGTGGAGTTGGTCAGGGCCAAGAGCTCCATGTGGATCAACCATAGAGGTCGGATGAGTGTGCGGCTGCAGTGCAATGCCAGGACTTCCTCCTATAGATTCAGATCATGAAGATCATCTATCTGTGCAAAGGTATTGTGTTATGAACATAGGTTAATCAGCGAATATGATTTGCTGATCGATCACATTTAAATTTTTTAATACATATTAGCATATCTAGATCCTGAGTAGGACTTTTTGATATGATCAATGCATACTAGATTAATATTAGATTAATCTAATACTTTTGCTGTAATTAATTTTAAAAAAATTCAAAAATACATGCTTTAATCCTACTCAATTTTGAAAATGTTGTAATGCTTTCTCTATCTAAAACTTCATTTCTAACATAATTCAACTATATACTAAGAATTCTAATATCTACTTATTAATCACTAATTAAAATCAATCAAATAATACAAAAGGATGCTTAACCTTATTTCAATGAAAAGCTCCCCCCACGGTAGCAGCCGTAACTACCAAAGAACAACAAGGAAAAAAAGAGAAAAGAAGGTGGAAGGAGAAAAGAAGAAGAAGGAAGAGAGAGGGAGAGGTACCAGGCTTTCCTTCTTTATTTCTCTCTTTTTTTTTTTCCTCTAATTTCCAACCCACTCACGCACACACAGGCACTCACACATACAGATGGGAGAGGGGAATGTTCTGAGTATAGATAGGCAAAAAGAGGGCTAGGGAGGGAGCAGAGAGTGGGAGAAAGAGGGAGGGATGGAGAGAGTGAGCATGGGAGAGAGAGTAGAAGAGAGAGAGAGAGAGAGCGGGAGATTGAGAATGAGAGAGGAAGAAGGGTGTTTGGAGGGCTGGGAAGCTCCCTATTTTTTTTCTCTATCATGCTGGCTTGCACACGGCTGCTCCCGTGAGCTGCCATGGGTCCGCAACATGCGGACCTCCGCGTGGCACAGACCCTAGGCCGTCACAATCCTATCCCCTTAAATAAATTTCATTCTCAAAATTCATACCCTCAAACTCGAAAGTATTCCAAATTCCAAATTTATCATTACTACATCCATACTACTAACCACAAGCTCTGCTAAGAAATTCTATCATTACTGCTCACATACTAGTCTATGGCTAAAATCTTATGGTAATGACACTTTTAAAATCATTAGTCTTCAAGTTTTCACAATCTTTACAAACTTTTAAATATACTTATAGATAATTAACTTTAAAACTTCATATTAACTCCTAAGGAACAAAAATCATTAAACATCCAAGGTTTAATATCAAGAATTAGAATTCCTTAGTATGACCATAGGAGTTCTGTTATAATCCATACTTAGGCATTCTTTAAATTTCTTGTAATTGGGATGCCAGACAACAATTATTTCAATATATTATCTTGAATTATCTTGATCATTTAGCATTAATATCACCATAGCCTTCCTTTCTTAACTATCATAATTTTAATTCTAACATTTTCTTCTGATATCAAATTTTCTAGTACCTACTAATTCTTTCCTTTCTTTTCTTTAACAACCTATATCAACATTTATTCCTTTAAATTCTAGCACGTCCCTCTACTTGATATGCTTGCAAGCTTTACTAGAATCCTTACTTTTCTTTCCATAATGTTACCATATTCAGCATGCACCAAATATCTTTCAGAAAATGATAACTTAGTTCTTACTCACCAGATGCTACCTTCGTGATCTAGTAATTCATAACTTTCAAATTTCTAAATAATTAATAAAGTTAGACTTAATCAACTTTTAATGTTTTCCACCAAATATGTTAAGAATATTTTTAGATATCAAATATGCATAAATTTATTTTGAACAACAATAAATCATACATTTCTTGTTTCTTCCCTTTCTCCTCCCATACATCAATTTTTTCCTGACAAAGATTCAACATTCAGAGAAAGCATCCGTCTCTATCTCCTGACTTCTTGATGTAATTCAACACCTCATTTCTTTACTTTTGGTGTCTTTTCACTAGTAAATCATACCCTCATCTCAACTATTGATGCCCTACTCATGAATCCTCATACTAGCATCCGCTTTTTAATATGCATACTTGTATTCTTTATCATTATAATTTACATCTTTAACTTTCAAGCTAAAATTGCCTTTGAAGTAAATTAAAAGCATAAGTTGCAGCCCTTTTCCTCTTATTCTTGTTGCTTTACTCTGCTTGGCTACCATCGACTTCCAACTTTATGAGACTCATTCCCCCTCCCCACTCACCATAATATTCACATATAATTGCACATACTGTCCATACTACCCCTTTATAGTCTTCACACTCATACACAAGTTCAAGTAGTCCTAAAATTTTTAGTTACCTTAACTAAAATAACCTTTAAAGATATCTCAACCACCTCTATTGCTCTGCAATTACCACCACAGAATTTCAATTACCAATATAAAATGACTATTTCTATATACATATGAAAATGAATCCCAACTAGATTATAAACATATACAAAATAATTATCTTCTTTTATGGTCAATCATCATAAAGTCATGTATCAAAAATTTTTACAGAACCTGTAAGTCATAATTCCACCATACTTCTATTGCACTACTCTAATCCATTCTTTTTTCTAAATATTAATGTTGGGGATAAATTTCACTCCCACCGAAGTCCAGTCTGACGCTTAGCCTAATGCAGCTGGTAATCATGGAAGAGCTTCAATCAAAAATTTTTTTCTTAGCAATCAGACTCATTTAGTGGTCAAACTACCTCAGCGACCAAACCCAACCGAACTTTTCAGCGGCTGAACTCCTTCCGAACTCCTTCAATAGTCGGACTCCTATGGGAGCCGAACTCCTTCTGGACTCCTCCAGCAGTCAGACTTCTATGGAAGCCAAACTCTTTCTGGACTCCTCTAGTAGTCGGGAGCCAAACTTCTTTCGAACTCTCCTCTAGTCGGGCTCCTACAGAAGTTGAACTCCTTCCAGACTTCTTCAGTCGGGCTTTTATGGAAGTCGAACTCCGTACAGACTGTTCCTTCAGATGGATTCCTACAGACGATCCCACTACTGAATGGTTATAATTATCATGATAATTATGATTGTCATTTATCAAGACAACACGATCGGTATTTATCAAGACAACACGATCAGCATTTATCAAGACAATCATGATCGACATTTATCAGGACGGTTACGACAAGCTCCGTCTATAAAAAGGGACCCTCCAGATATATTTTTTCTAAGCTTTCTTCTCCTTTTCGAAATTCTATCGAACTTCTCTTTGAGCACTCCATTTCTGTTGGTCAGAAGAGCTAACTTGACCATCGGAGGGTTCTACAGGAGCCACCATAATTGACTTCGGATGGAACTTTATTTTGTAGGTCACCGATGGCAACCTCATCTTCCTTGACTCCAGTTCGATCCAGCGTCAATCAAATTCTGTACCAACAAAATTGGTGCTAGAAGGAGGATCCTCTATTCTTGAGGTTCTCTTGATCTTAAAGGAGTGCTCAGCAGCGATCTAGAGTTCTTTCCAAAAAAAAATGCCTCCCAAGAAAACTTTAATCCGACGATCAACGATCTCTACAGCCAGATCCCATCTAGATACATTAGTTCCCACTCCAGCTCCGATAACTCAAGCTCCACCTGCAGCCATAGTTGATTCAAAGCAGTTTAACCTACTGATGTAGTGAGTTCAGGACCTCATCGAGATGGTGCAGGCCATGCGATAGCCCCCGATAGCGACTCCACTAAGAAACCCACCATCAGGATGTCAAAATTCGATCCCAAGAAAGAATATTTAGGCTAGCACACTCATCATCGTTGGAAAGGAAAAACATAGAGCAGAGGATCCAAGTTCGGATCATGGTTCTCCTTTAGAGGAGACCTTTCCCATCTATAGTCGGAAGCCCTTCAAGATCTGCGATTGAGATGACGTCCTCAATCACAAACTAAGGAAGATAGACCGACGGATTGAGGAGCTCAGCCATGTTGCCCCAGCTCACCATGACGTCATCCGCACCGATCCTTCTTTCTCTTTTCGAATTATGCAAGAGTCCATTCCACTAAACTTCAAGCTTCCTCAACTTGAAAGCTACAATGGAACCACTGATCCAGTTAATCATTTGGAGGCCTTCCGAACTATGATGCTACTCTATGGTGTACCAAACGTCATATTATACCGAACTTTCTCATCTACCTTAAGGAGGGCAGTAAGAAACTGGTACTCAATATTGAAGCCAAGTACGATCTTCTTTTTTGATCAGATGAACCATCAGTTCGTGGCTCACTTCGTCAGCAGCCGACGTCCGTGTCGAGATTCAGATTCTTTGATGAATGTCAAGCAAAAGAAGGAAAAATTCATTCGAACTTATGTCATCCAATTTAATGCTGCGATATTTGAGGTCCGAAACCTGAACCAGTCTATTGCAATGGCCGCACTCAAGGGTGATCTTCAGAAGAATGATTTGCTATTTTTTTTGAAAAAAAAGTACCCCAGGGACATTGTCGATCTGCTAGCTCGGACCGAGAGATATGTCCGTATGGAAGAAGCCTTCAAATTAAAGAACGAAGAAATCGCAGGAGAGCGGTGGGCGGACGAGTCTAATAGACCCACCATCGATGGAGGGCCTAGTGATGTTCGACCACACTCACGGACTCCCCCCAGGTGCAAGCGAGTCCAAACTCCTCAAGCTCGTCATCAAGAAAGCTCCGACAAAAGGGTGCAAAGAAATCCTCCTTTCGGAAGGTTCTACAACTATGCCTCCCTTAACGCTTCTCGAACTCAAGTTCTAATAGAAATCAAGAGTCAGCTATCAAGATCAGAGGAATTACGGTCTCTCCCGAAGAAGCGCAATTGAAGCAAATACTGAGAAACATCTCGAAGCTATCAGAAAGGGCCGGCTGGGTCAATTCCTTCGATGTCAGTCTGAAGCAGGAGAAGATTGGTCAAGGGCGATGTCATAGTCAGGAACAACAAGGAGGTCATCCGGTCCAAAACTTATTGCCTAAAGAAATTCGAAGGAACAATGCTCCTACAATCCTGAAATACAAAGAATTCAAAAATGTGCTGTCAGTAATTTTTCTTCAATAAAATTTTTTCTTTTCAATATTATTATTTTTTGGTGCAAAAGCTATATGATGACAGAAAAGAAGCAATCAATAGTGGCCGTGTTAGGAATAGGAGGAGAACCTCATCCTAACATGAGCAGGTCGAAGTTCTTCGACCTCGGTTAGAGATAAGATCTCTTCCGAGCGTCCGAGTCAACCTTGGCTAGAGATAGAATTTCTTCTGAGCATCGAAATCAACCTCGACTAGAGATAAGATTTCTTTCGAGCATTCGAGTCAACCTCGGCTAGAGATAGGATCTCTCTCGAGCATCAGAGTCAACCTCGACTAGAGATAGGATCTCTTTCGAGCATCAGAGTCAACCT
Organism: Cocos nucifera; assembly: GCA_006176705.1. Taxonomy (NCBI): domain Eukaryota; kingdom Viridiplantae; phylum Streptophyta; class Magnoliopsida; order Arecales; family Arecaceae; genus Cocos; species Cocos nucifera. The sequence continues at coordinate 25,412 of QRFJ01000256.1, read as the reverse complement.
CGGCTAGAGATAGGATCTCTTTCGAGCATCCGAATCAATCTTGGCTGGAGATAAGAAATCTTCCGAGTGTCAGAGTCAACTTAGGCTAGAGATAAGATCCCTCCTGAGCATCCGAGTCAACCTCAGCTAGAGATAAGATCTCTCCTGAGCGTCGGAGTCAACCTCGGTTGGAGTCAAGATCTCCCATGAGCTTCCACTTCAACGTCAATCTTGGCAGGAGACAAGATTTTTTCGAGCTTCAACCTCAATGGATGCAGAGGCCCTGACAATGGCCCTTATGTGCCCCCACAGTCCATTAGAAATAGAAGAAAAACCTCATCCTAACGTGAGCAAAGTCAAATGGCTCGTTCATTTTAGACGAGATGGAGGGAGAGGCCCTGACAATGGCCCTTATGTGCCCCCACAGCCCGTTAAGAATGGAAGGAGAATCTCGTCCTAACGTGAGCAAAGTTGAAGATCTCGTTCATTTTAGAGGAGAACTTCGTCCTAACGTGAGCAAAATCGAAGACCTCATTCATTTTAGACGAGATGGGATGAGAGATCCTGACAACGGCCCTTATGTGTCCCCATAGTCCATTAGGAACAGGAGGAGAACCTCATTCTAATGTGAGCAAAGTCGAAGGCCTTATTCATTTTAGACGAGATGGGGGAAGAGGTCCTGACAATGGCTCTTATGTGCCCCCATAGTCCGTTAGGAATAGAAAAAGAACCTCATCCTAACATGAGCAAAGTTAAAGACCTCGTTCATTTTTCATACTAAACCTCTTTAGTACTTCCTCTATGTACATTTTCTGTGAAAGTCCTAGCATCCTATTCGGTCTATCCCTATAGACCTTAATTCCTAGAATAAAGGATGCTTCACCTAGGTCTTTCATGAAGAATTCCTTAGACAACCACACCTTGACTGATGTCAACATGGGAATATCATTCCCAATAAGGAGGATATCATCTACGTACAATACGAGGAAGACAACAGCGCTCCCACTGACCCTTTTGAAAACACATGGTTCCTCTTCATTTTTGATGAAACCAAACTTTTTGATCACATCATTGAAATGAGTGTTCCAGCTCCAAGATGCTTGCTTAAGTCCATATATGGACCTTTGCAGCTTGCAAACCTTGTGATCAGTATCACTGGATGTGAAACCTAGCGGCTGTCCCATATAGATATCTTCCTCAAGATATCCATTTAGGAATACCGTTTTCACGTCCATTTGCCATATTTCATAATCGAAATAGGCTGCAACAGCAAGCAATGTGCGGATGGATTTAAGCATAGCTACCGAGAAAAAGGTATCCTGATAGTCAATGCCTTCACGTTGACTATAACCTTTTGCCACCAGTCTAGCCTTGAATGTCTCCACATTCCCATCTGCACCAATCTTTCTCTTGAAGATCCATTTACACCCAATAGGTACTATACCTTCTGGTGGATCTACCAAGGTCCAGACTTGGTTTGAGTGCATCGAGTCGATCTCTGACTTCATTGCCTCAAGCCATTTCTCGGAGTCGATATCTGATATCGCCTCGTTGTAGGTTTTGGGATCATCACCATGAGCACCATTACCTATGAGGAACATTTCCTCTACGTCCTCTGAAATAATACCTAAGTATCTTTCAGGGAGACGGAAAACTCTTTCCGATCTACGAGGTGGAGGAGGTAGTGTTCTTATTGGCTCAACCTGATTTGGTTCCACTTGGTCCTTAGCTCTTTCTGCTTGTGAGACTTTCTCATCAAGCTTAATCTGCTTTCCAACGCCACTATCTTGAATAAACTATTTTTCAAGAAATATGGCATGTCGACTCACAATCACATTGTGGTCTTCTGGAATGTAGAAATAGTATCCTAATGACTCTTTAGGATATCCCATGAATCGAGCTCTAAAGGACCTAAACTCTAACTTGTCCGCTTGTTGTCTTTTGACATAAGCCGGACAACCCCAAATTCTGAGATGACTCAGACTTGGTTTCTTACCGTGCCATATCTCATACGGTGTGGTAGGAACGATTTTAGAGGGAACCCTATTCAGTAAATAGATTGAAGTTAATAATGAATGTCCCCAAAGGAAATCAGGGAGGTCTGTGAAGCTCATCATGGATCGAACCATATCCAATAGAGTCCGATTTCTCCGTTCTAAAACCCCGTTGAGTTGAGGTATTCCTGGTGGAGTCCATTGAGAGACTATGCCATTTTCCTTAAGATAGTCTAGGAATTCCCGGCTAAGGTATTCACCTCCTCGATCTGATCGAAGAACCTTAATGGGTTTTTCAGTTTGTTTTTCTACTTCATGTCTGAATTCTTTGAACTTTTCAAAGGCTTCAGACTTATGTCTCATAAGATACACATACCCATACCTAGACAGATCATCGGTAAAGGTAATGAAGTAGATAAAATTGCCTCTAGCCGGCACATCGAATGGGCCGCACATATCAGTATGTACTAGGGCAAGGAGATCTGTGGCCCTCTCCCCATGTCCAACAAAAGGGAGTTTAGTCATTTTGCCTTGAAGACAAGATTCACAAGTTGGATATGACTCAAAAGTCAATGGACTCAATAGCCCATTTTTCTCCAATTTGTTAATCCTATCTTCTGTTATATGACCTAATCTCAGGTGCCATAGATATCTGTCGTTTGGACTATCCCTAGGTCGTTTGGCATTCACGTTTTGCTCGATAGTTAAAACAGGTACATCAATATGCAACTGATAAAGACCATTAATAAGAAAACCATTTGCAATTTTATTTCTTTCATAAAGAATGTTACAATGGTCCTTAAAGAAGGTGATCACATAACCTTCTTGTGCTAAGCATGAAACAGAAATCAAATTCCTGCTAGCTGCAGGCACATAATAACAGTCTTTTAAAACTAAGTCTAAACCAGATGGTAATCGCAGAGGGTATGTTCCCACGGCTACTGCAGCAACTTTTGCTCCATTACCGACACGTAGGATCATGTCTCCATCCCTCAGCCTCCTGCTATCCTCAAGACCCTGCATAGAAGTGCACAGATGAGCACTAGAACCAGAGTCAAGCACCCAACTGGATGCAGAAGAAACCGTAAGGTTAGACTCAATAACGAGCATACCTCCAGAAGGACCTTCCTTCTTATTCTTTAGGGTGGCCAGGTAAGTAGGGCAGTTCCACTTCCAATGGCCATCACTGTTGCAATGGAAACACTTTCCTTTGCCATCGACCTTCTTCTTCGGTTCTGCCTTCTTCTTCTTTGATCCTTCTACCTTTTGCCTTTTCACAGACTTCTTTTTCTTTCCATAAGACTTTCTTTTGGAAGAAGTCCGTTCCATAGTAAGAACTGAGCCTTTAGAACCTTTCATAGAAAGCTCAGCGGTAACCAGCATATTCATCAACTCGGCCAAGGAATTTTGAAGTTTATGCATGTGGTAATTCATGATGAATTGCCCATATGCATCAGTCAAGAATTGTAGAATAATATCGTTCTGCAGATCCAAGTCCAACTTCACACCGAGCTTCTCAAGCTCTTCCATGTCCTTGATCATTGTCAGACAGTGATCTTGGACTGACTGCCCATCACGCATCTTAGCCTTAAAAAGTCATTTCGTGACTTGATATTTGGTTGCGCGACTCTGTTCACCAAACATCTCCTGTAGGTGAGCCAACATTTGGCGAGCAGTCCCGATATCTTCATGTTGGCGCTGGAGCTCATCAGACATCGAGCCCAACATGTAGTATCTGGCCTTATTGTCTTCGTCAATCCATTTTTCCAGAGACGCTCTCTGTTCAGTGGATGGACGAGCTGGTAAGGTGGGAGGGTCCTGATCCAAAACATGTGTTAACTTCTCTGAACCCAAAACAATTTTGTAGTTTCTGAGCCAATCTTTATAATTGGGTCCGGTCAGTCTATGTGTGTCTAGGATACGTGCCAGTGGGTTGGACGCAGACATTTTCCTGTAGAGAGTCAAAGATTCTAGTTAGATATTGTAATTTTGACTTGACCAATTTGTTTAGGGATTTTATTTTTAAACAAATTAGCTCCCACTATTTTTTCGGATCCCTATACTCCCTCTATAGAGATGCGAAAATCTCCGCGATTGATGATTTCTAGTGGGTGGTGCGGTCTCACCAACTGACTCATCACCTCACCTAACAGTTATTGGTGATGGGTTAGCCAATGAGTGAACAACTCTTGTTCAATGATTCTCTAATCATGGTGCACCGAAACTTGGTCTCTAATTCATGAATCTCACCGTATCCGGAATATTGATCCACTCCTTAGTTAAGTCAGACCCACCATTTGCATAGACTGGGTTCCTAATTGGGTCTCTCACCGTATCCGAAATATTGAGCCCAACTCATCCTCCAGCCCATAGCATCCAATGCCTAATAGACATGGTTGCGTCTTCCCGGTGCAACTGAGCCACTGTATCCAGCCGAGAACAATCAACCCTGGGAAGGGCCCGCACGTCTACAATGGTGGAAGACCTCGGACTTAATCTTTTCTTAGGGAGAATTGATTCAGGTCTCATTAAACTAGACTTGGCTTAGTCATAACAATTATGACTAACCTAGTGGCATGGGTCAGCTCGAATTATTGACCACCTCAGATCAGAACTGTGTCAATAGATATGGCCAGGTAAGTGAGACTGGTGGAAGGAATATGCCGTTAACTCGCACAAGAACGCATTCAGGTCGAGTAGCTTCCAATTAAAAACCAGTCGGTCGTCTGTGCCAAACTTACCTTAGACACCAAATTGTTGAGTCAGAACCAATTGGGTTAGCCTATAATCCAGACTCTAACCTCTGAGCCTAATTAGGTCTTGCTTGATCGTGACTCGATCTTGACCCAGACTTAATCCTATTAGGCTGGTCAATTTAAGCATTGTTGATCCCATCTAACCAACTCTTGATTCGGTTTGATCAACCGCTTAGACCTAATTGAGCTACCCAAGCCCAAACCCAGTATTATGAATATGTCTTAGATCTAAAATTCTCAATTTTAGACCTAATTAATATTCCATAAACTTAATTCTTAATTAAGTTGGGTTCATAAACAAAATATGCACAATAAATCCTAGGGTTTCAGGATCTAGGGTTTTGCAGAAAGTAAGTTTTGGGTTTCTGATTAAGGACGAACACGCAGCACCCCTACACGTCATAAGAACACCCCATCGAATGGGAAGAGAGGGCCTTTAAACCCTTCTTCGTTCTTATGACCGGACGGCCAAGAGGAACGCCTTAATCAGGAACATGTAAATCTACAAAACAGTTATAGATCTATATCATATATCTCATATACAAATTTAGATCTAATCAAGGCATATTTTGCATACATCTCATGTATCATAATCATGCATGTTTTCAGATCTAAATTATCACATAATAATCTAAAAAATTAGATTTAAATTGATCTAATCAAAATAAATTCTAATCTAGACAATTATGTAGAACTATTCTACAACTAGTCTAGTCATGCATCTATCATATCTCATATGATATTTAAAATTAAATAATTTTTATTTACTGTTTATCAGATGTTATTATAACACTTATAATATCAAAAAATAGTAAATAAGAAGATCTAAAATATGATTTAATCATATTAAATCAAAGACATGCAAAACTATTCTATAGAACTATTCTATTCTAGAACTAGTCATGCATATCTTCATGTTCTTAGATCCAAATCATTTAATTTTAATTTTTCTGATTTCAGATCTGATCACATCTCATGTGACATCTAAAATCACATTATTTTTAATTAAAATAAAATTAAAATTAGATCTAAACAATTTTAGAACCATGGCTCTGATACCAGTTGAAGGAAAATCCTGATTTCCCGGTCCAGGTTCGTCCAGATCTGATTAGATCAAGAGATATATTTCAAAAATTTTCTCTTGACCTTAATCAGATCTTGATATATTTCAGATCTGATTATTATTATTTTAATAAATAAAATAAAATAAGATAAATTAAATCAAATTTAATTTACCTGATTTGGGTAATCCTATTACCCTGTAGATGATCCTGATTGCAGCGGAAGGTTCTGGATCTTAGCCACGCAAGCGCCTGGCCTCTACCGGTATCCACTCAGGTTGGATCTGGAGAACCTCTTCTTCTCTATCACACCTCCAAAAATCAGATCTGGATCTGATCTGGAGGATCTTCAAAACTCTTTTGAAGATCTGCAGTCGTCCTTTTGCAGCAGCGCAGCCTTCTTGCTTTTGATCGCCTTTCCTTGATCTGAATCACACCAAACTAAGTCCAAAACACCTTTTGGACATGGAGAGCAAGAGGAGAAGAGACTATGGCATGGAGAAGGAGGGGAGAGGCAGCCTTGGGGCGTATCTAATAGCATTGGAATTAGGGTTGGGCGCAGGGTCTTATTTATAGACCTCTTGTGATCCAACTCCTCTTCCTCTCAACCAATCACAACCCTTTGTGAAATCAGATCTAAATCTGATTGGTTGGAATAGAGACCCCTGGATTCCTCCTTAGAGGGCGCCTAAGACCAGTCAAACTGGATTCTTAGTAGAACTCTAATTGGAATCCTAAAGGGAGGTGGAGTCCTTGTCCAACAAGGACTCCTAGGCGCCTCCTACTTGGGCTCACGCCACCCTTGGCGTGCGCCCTTCTCCTTGCCAGGTTCTGGCAGGGGGACAAGCCCCCACCAGCTCTCCAATAGGTGCATGACATGTAGTCAAAAGTCAAAGGGTGAATGGTCAACGTTTGACCAGTCAAAGGTAGACTTTTGACCAAAGTCAAAGAACAAGAAATGGCAGGTGACCAAAAATGGCAGGTAATGTCTTACAAATAAGACAACCTATTCTGACTTGGACAACCTTCAGTCAGACCATATGAAGGCCTCTGATTGAGCACAAACTCCTTTGGCTCAGTCAGGACAACTTATTTATGATAGTAAAAGAAGAACGTTAGGTTCAATCGAGTGCTAGCACGATTTCCTTGAACCTAATTGAATCTCATTCAGATCAATTGAACTAGATCAGTTCAATTGATGATCACCAGATTCAAACCCTTGTTTGTGTGACCCAGTTAGGTTCAGTTCTATATGGTAATGGGATATGTCATGATCTCTATCATAGACATCATCGAAACTCCTTTCGATGGATCAGAACTCTTCTGATTCGAACAGCTAGAATGATCGATCATCTAAATCATTCTAATTGCTCCCAAAATCCATCAGTGACACCTAGCAGTATATGGTGGCAACCCAATAGAGCTGAATGCGAACCTCTTGGTGCAGTTACTTGTGTGATTCAGTTCTTCTATCTTGAGCCCCGATCAGATTAGGGTTAAGGTGAACTCGTCAAACCCTAGTCTCTGTCATATGATGTAATCATTCGATTCGAGTCCAATGTGAAAATCTAAATAGAAACTCTTTCTATTATTTCACTCTACCATGGCCATGAATTTCTGGACTTGATTCTCATGATCATCATAGGGCTGCTCCTCTACCACCGAGGTAGATAGATCCCATCTTGATGCAATCCAGTTCCTACAATGAACATGTCACAGCCAACATACACCTCAGGGTTCCATATGGCTAGGAGACCGAGTAATGGTGTAGTCAAACTATAACACCCTCAAGGTGAACTGCCGATGCATCTCAGGTCAAAGAACCAGACACACTACTGCAGCATCGAGTCAGTCATTGACGAGAAGGTAGACTCCCTAATGACTACTCGAGGTGGTCACGCTCAGTGCCCTCGTTCTCTAACGAGTATCTGTACTCTTGCTCCAGTGTCTCCACACCGTAGACTCAAGACTCATCTACTAAAGAGAAGCGATCGTACACCAACCTTCCGGATCAATCACTATCCTCGTGATGATCCTATGGTCGGGAGCTATTTATGAGTTAATAATGATTATTCATGTCTTAAATTTTCAACTCTTGAAAATATGAATTATCATTACCATTAACTCAAAGGATGTATCACAGACACTAAATACACAGGTGTGATAGAAAATAACCCATTTCATTAATTATAGTCAAAATTACAATTTTGCCCCTAGAAGTGTATTACAAGTGTCAGCCAATTCTGGCTTCTAGGGCACATATATCTAACAAGGAGAACCTTGTCCTAACGTGAGCAAAGTCAAAGGCCTCGTTCATTTTAGACGAGATGGAGGGAGAGGCCCTGACAATGGCTCTTATGTGCCTTAACATGAGCAAAATCGAAGGCCACGATCATTTTAGACGGAATGAGAGGAAAAGCTCCGAGGATGGCCCCATTATGCTTGACAATAATAGGAGACAAGATCTTCCTCAAGCTTCTACTACAACTTCAATCTCGACTGGAGATAAGATCTCCTCCGAGCTTTAACTACAACTTCAACCTCGGTTGGAGACAAGATCTTTTTCGAGCTTCAATTACAACATCAACCTCGACTGGAGATAAAATATCTTCCGAGCTTCAACTACACCTTCAACCTCGGCTGAAGACAAGGTGCAAAGCCCTGAAGAGGACTTCGATAGTCATTCTTTTTGTACTTTCTTCGAGTTTCGAAGTCGGAAGTAGGGAGACTATTGTTGGAAATAAATTTTGCTCCTGTCGAAGTATAGTCTGACGCTTAGCCTAATGCAGTTGGTAATCACGAAAGAACTTCAATCAAAAATTCTCTCCCTAGCAGTCGGACTCATTCAGTGGCTGAACTACCCCAGCGGTCAAACTCAATCGAACTTCTCAGCGACTGAACTCCTTCCGAACTCCTCCAGTAGTCGGGCTCCTATGAAAGCCAAACTCCTTTCAGACTCCTCCAGCAGTCGGACTTCTATGAAAGCCGAACTTCTTCTGAACTTTCCTCCAGTCGGGCTCTTATGGGAGCCAAACTTCTTCCGGACTCCTCCAGTCGGACTTTTATGAAAGTCGAACTTCTTACAGACTGTTCCTTCAGATGAATTTCTACAGACGATCCCACTACTGAACAATTATAATTATCATGATAATTATGATTGTCATTTATCAAGACAACACGATCGATATTTATCAAGATAATCATGATCGGCATTTATCAAGATAATCACGATCGACATTTATCAGGATGGTTATGACAAGCTCCATCTATAAAAAGGGATCCTCCAGATATGTTTTCTCTAAGCTTTCTTCTCCTTCCCAAAACTCTACCGAACTTCTCTCTGAGCACTCCATTTCTGTTGGTCAGAAGAGCTAACTTGACCATCGGAGGGTCCTACCGAAGCCACCACCATCGACTCTGGATGGAACTTTGTTTTGTAGGTCACCGACGGCGACCTTATCTTCCTCGACTCCAATTTGATCCGATGTCAACCAAATTCTGCACCAATAATTAAATATTTATAAAAGTCATTCTTTCATTCTTGTCTTTAAATGTTCACATTATACTTGCCAATACTATATCTTAAATATTTGAGTTCATCTTGTCTCCTTTTATCTTGAAACTATAAATCATAACCTTGCATATTCATATTATTTTGAAATTTTTAATATACCGCAATCCTTAATGGTTGCAAGCTAGTTCTCTATTTATTGATATAATATCATATAAACCATCACCAAAAAGGACTACTATCCCAATTTTCACCAATTTGTAGACAACATTTAGTATAACAAGGGAAAAAAAATTCACATATTTCGCTTACCATAAGAACTATCAACAACACGAACATACTCACTCAACTTATGCTTATTAAGCAAAATGCCAACAACTTATAACCATTCGAATTTCTTAAATAATAATTAACATATAACATCTAGTATGGTGATAAACTATAACTATAAGGGGAACTTTCTAATACTATACTCAATAATATTACTATCAACATTCATTATACTATTGATACCATCTTCAATTTATGCTGAAACATCATAAAGAGTTTATTGTAAGATACTAGATTTATCAAGACGTAGGATTACTAACAATTCATCGTATCACAAGAGATTGCATCTTAATTTCTAATAACTATCCCTCCTACACTCAACATATATCGTATTCTATGATTTAAAGAAATCCCTATGATTGAACCTATACCTTCCAATACTACTTGCGCCACAATCTCTAATAGTCATCAACTCAAGTTCTAATACCACTTACGTTACAATCCCTAATGATCATAGGCTCTGATATCATTTCTATCACGCCCTAAACCCCACACCTAGGTTGGCCACGTGACACGATGGCATATTCCATAGAATATAGTTCTAAAGTACATGCAAGGCCTAATACATCTAAACCAAAACATTAATTCTAAGAGATAAACATCTAAAGTAAACCACATACCGCAATCTTTATTTGAAATTAAAGTGGTCCAAAAAAAATATACAGTTCAAATACATCTGGTATCAGTTATAAAACTTAACTACTACTACCTCTCACCAAAAAGTTTAAACTCAGTCCGATCTAACTAGACTTTTTGTGGCTCTGAAAAGAAGTAGAAATAACAATATAAGCTAACAGCTCAATAAAGCTTTCCTAAGCACGCACACAAGCATGAAAAAATAATAATTCTTTAATAAACATATCCGTTAAGAAATAATGATTCAAATATCAAATTTACAATAGAATATTCATATACCCATCTCAATAATGATACCAGGATATTCATCATATTTTAAAATATAATAATTTAAATATATATAATACTCAATCAATAGCAGCTGTGATATGCTTAACATATCCAACCATATCAAAAATTCCATTCAAATAGAACTTCATTTTTAACTACTATTACTTCTGTTAACGTCAATACCAAGCTATTAATCTCATCCATTATTTTATTATAATATATGTATATAGATCGGATCCAAATTTTTGGCATTTGGACTATTCATGATCATGCTTTCATCCATGACTGACCATACTTAATATCACATTTCTGCTCGTAGTGAGGCCATATTGATAAAGGTACCATGTTCCTACCCGTGATGAGGCCATACTGATAAAAGTATCATATTCCTGCCCATGATGAGGCCATGCTGATGTCGTGAGTACTCCAGATGCCCCAATTTTAAATTATTATAAATTATTCCTTCCATTTCATTACCATTATTATTTTATAAATTATATATATACACCATCTTGATGCCATTGGTATAATTTAGGATCATAAAAAATCAAAGATTGCAATGCATGCAAATATGCAATGCCATAATTTCTAACACATGATGCCAATATTTATAATCAATGCCGATGGTTGTGATTAGAGATCTTTAATTACGTTTTGCGGTAACAAAATCTAACCGATATGCCAACTTAATTTACCATAGATCTAGAATATTCGAGAACCCCAAACCAATATTCGATACTTATGAAATTCATAAATCATCATCTTTATTGGTTTACATAATTATTACCTCATTTCCTAAATTCTCAGAATTTCATTATCTTGGATAAAAAGAAAAAAAGAGAGGAGAGGATATAACATCCTCTACTTCATTTTTTCCCCAACTACAACTTTAATTCTTTAATTATTTTCTCTATGTAGCCTTATCCAAAAATTTTCAGCTTTTGCTCTCAGGTCGACTAATTAGTTAATAATTTTTTATTAAAATTTTAATTTAAATTACTTATCTTGAAGAATTAAAATTCATAAATTTAATCTGGGCAAAATCAATCTGCCAAACACCAATCATCCATCTTTCTAAATTTCTTTATTACACTATTTAAAATTTCTATTTTCTTTACTCATTACTCATTCCATATCTATTGACTAATTTATAATAGAAATCAATTATATACAAAAATTCCTCCATCTAAAACTTCATTTCTAACATAATTCAACTATATACTAAGAATTCTAATATCTACTTATTAATCTCTAATTAAAATCAATCAAATAATACAAAAAGATGCTTGACCTTATCTGTTTCAATGAAAAGCTCCTCCCACGGCAGCAGCCACAACCACCAAAGCATAAACAGGGAAGAAGAAAAGAAAAGGAGGAAGAAAGAGGGAGAGGTATCAGGCTTTCTTTCTCTCTTTTTCTTTTCTTTTTCTTCTTTTTTTTCTTCTCTAATTTCCAACCCACTCATGCGAACACACACAGAGAGAGATGGGAAAGGGAAAAGTTTTGAGTTTTAGAGAGGCAAGAGAGAGGGTTGGGGAGGGAGGAGATTGTGGGAGAAAGAGAGAGGGATGGAGAGAGTGAGTGCGGGAGAGAGAGCAGACACGGGTCCATGCCATGCGGACCTCCATGCGGCACAGACCCTGGGCCATCATAGTTACCCTTCTTTGGAGTCTCAACTCCTTGTATTGGGAGTGCAGTAACATTGTTGAATAAATTTTCAATTATATATATTATATAGCCAACCACACTGGAACTATATTATAAGATTCCATGGTTGGTCTACCATCTCAATTTTTACATATCTCAATTTTTTTTTTTAATTTTCATAAATGTATTTATATTAGAGTGGTGTAATTTTTTTCAATTTACCACAAAGGAAAAAACTTTCAATTGTTAAAGTTGCTCCACAAGACGTGCAAGTCATGCTAATGAGTAATGGCACTCTATCTCGACTGGTGTCTCCTTCAAGCTTGATGTCTCTCACCTTTCTCAAGCTCTTGCAAAGCTGCCATGACCTCCATGGACCAGCAAACAAGGGATTGGGACTAAAACATCTCCAACCACATGTAACAATGCGCATCATATTTAGCCACAATACATATGAGAAAACATGTTTTATTGATACAAGTAGCCTCTTTGTTTTCACCTTTCAACATAATCTACTCTAATAATTCTCGTTTGAAAAATGGAGAAACCAAAAGCAATAATATTTCTTAATCTGCCGAAAAATTTTCATTTCCAGCATTGATGATCTTGTTACAAGATGTTACATATGGATTTATGATGTTACATATCGCCACATCCAGGAAACCAAGAAAATGACAAAACTCAGCAAAACAAGCAGCACGGCCCAGAATCCTGGAGCCTTCACAGATTCCACCTCCCCAGCCGTCACCCTCCATCCATCAACCTTGCATCCTCCAAGGCGCCGCCTCAAAGATAATTTTACTCGATGATCTCTCACGACGACCTTGCTCCCAAACAAAATAGAATTTGTCACCCCCTGGACATTGTTGTTGACATATATGTTGATGCAGCAGCAGTTGCCCCCTGGCATACCAGAAGGATGTCCCTGGATGGACATTGCAGCTCCTGTGTTTTTGCCATCCAAGACCACACCATCCTGCTTAGGGCGGGCAGAGGTGCTGTCTCCAGGACCCATGATAGAGCACCATAACACCACAGAATTATGAGATGAGAGAACTTCCCCACAACTACAAGGGAAGCTTAGATTCCTAGGAATCACTTTGCCCTTGCTCTTTGCTTTACAACTGGATCAGGAACTGCCTTGTAAGAACGGTAAGGGAGGAATCTTTTGCTCAGCTAGAAAGAAACGAACAGACGTCGACTTTTTTGAAGACATCAATCAATAGGATGCAAGTCGTTACCACCTTGTCTTTTTGAATCAGATATGCTAACCAAACATAAATCGACCTGAGAATAAGTTATGAGTCAAATATGATGACATTTTGTGCCATTGTACAGCGGATTCTCAAAACCATGCAATAGATATTCTATCCCAGAAAACAAAGACAATGCCATAGATACTTGACATCAGGACATGTTTATGGGCCACATGTTGTCTTCATGGCTGCTTGTCAATAATGTACAGGGAAATTGTAAGATTGCTCATACGTGTTCACAGGACATAAATACAAGCTTCAGGGCAAAAAATTGCTCATACATGATATACAGAGAAATTATGATCCGAGTCTTACAATTCTCATTGCTTTTACCACGCTTAAAAATTCTGCAATTGGCAATTGTTAATTTCTTTCGACTTCGGAGTATTCTTCATGATTTCAAAAAGCAAGGGCCTAGAAGACAATGGAAGGCACCCTTGCATGCACTCGCGAGAGGCCCACAAGTGCATGTAAAATCCACCTGATGTCTAGTTGAAAGAAACCAAAAGGCAACCTTTTCATCAGTTTCAGTAAATACTTCTTGTAAATAAAAATTTAAACTATCTCAGACAATGAAAATTTACTAAAATTCACATTATAGAATCCTGAAAATTTCAAAAGCTCCGAGGTCCCATAATATTGTCATTAATCACTATTTATATAGAACTAATGCCAGTGATTCAAAACCAACATAGGTCAAGTCAAATACTGAAAAAAATTGTGTCAGCAGCATTTAAAAAATTGGCAAAATCTCATATAACAAGAACCCTGAAAAATTAGCATGGGATCAATGCATGCCTGAGATCATTTGCAATGCATGTAATCAGAAAATGCAAACGCATGGTATATACACCAGGTCCCACAAATCATCACTGATCAAATTAAGCTCAAAGTTAATGCCAGCATATTGCTAAAGTGGAGATATAAAATCTTTCAGATGAAGCCCTAACAAACGTGCACAGAGGAACATTCATATTTTATTTGGGCAGCATCTCTTAACTCAGAGTTTCTGGAGAAAGGACAAAAAAATTCTGTTAATAAAATTATACTAATTTATTATTATAGTTTAGCATCAGGCTGGAACTCTTCAAAACATTTTAAGATCCATTACATGACTTCTAAGTTTAAAGTTCTGCATTGAAGCATCTTGCTCCACCACCCCAACATCTTCAACACATTTCCCCAGGCATCAATTGATGCTGCATCCTTTGATTGCTATCAATAGATGCTCAAAGTAACTTGTTTCAGCCTCAGTTAGCACACATGTTTCCCAAAGACAAACCAGGTTTTCCTTATTTGTTAGAACTCACACCCACCCATCTGTAGTCCTGCTTTTCTTTATTAAAACAAACTTGGCATCAAATTTTTGACAGTTATAGTTCTTTTTCTAGATGTATTCTAAATAACTCAACCCTAATTGGGAGTTGTTGCGCAAGACTATCTAACTTCCACAAGTTTATCCACGTCAAGTCAACATGCAGAAACAACAGATCATACTCATGTTCAAAAAAACGTTATAGTGCAGTCGATACTCCATGTACGGGGATAGTGTTATATCCCATTATAATGGAATGTTGGCCATTATTTGCCCAACCCAGCCCTGAACTTGATTCATTTAAGAATGAATAGTTGCTGTTCTGCTGGCCATTATTAACCATTACATGGGAAATAAATGGAAATAGATGAATTAATTGCAGCACCATTCACCAAATAAAGAATTCCTTTTCCAGTTAGCAAAGAGATTTAAACTTGAAAATATTTATTTATTCAGATTAACAGCAAAAAAATCGATACATGGCCATTATTCCCATTATATAGCCACTGTAACAAGATAAAACAAGAGACCTCCAAAACTGCGATGAAGGTCATTATAATGTTGTATCACACTACATTTATTCTTTGTTCTGAGAATTTTCCTGTCAAAGTTTGCATAAAGACAAACAGTTAATTAGCCTTTTAATATTTCTGAATAAGCAAAAAGTATAAAGGACAAAAAATAAAGTTGAAACCATAAATAAGTTTAAAATTCTACTATTTTTTTTTAAAATACTTTATTATTTTTATTACCTTTTGGTAATCCATCTCAGTCCCCCTTGGACAATGGGGTGTGTTATAGCTGAACCTGCTAAGTCTTGAGAACAAGTCTTTGGCAAAGACAGGTTATCAAGGACATTATTAATATTAAGATAAAAGAGGTATACAGCAAAGCAAAAGAAAGAAACTTGAAAACACAAAAAATTGTAGTAACGCAAGCTACTTTGTGGTAATGCCTCCCTTATACAATGTTCTGTAATTTATTGACAATTTGAAGAGCCCCAAAAATAGTGGCCAAGGTTTGCTGTATCGGTCAATACCAATGCATCCCATACCATATCAATACCGAACCGGTATGTGGTATGCAGCACATACCAAGGGTCAGTATGCCGAACCAGCCTCCATACCAGTCATACCAACATGATAATAGAATGGTAGCAGTATAGAATCCAATACCAAGATAGCAAAACTTAATACTCCTTAAAGTGCAGAAATGAACTGCATTTTCTGTACTTTTATGGTAACTATGGTATGAGATACTAAAATGTACCAAGCCATGTCATATAATAGATGCTAGGTTTTCAACTAACACCATGCGGATCCCTGTATCATCAAGGAGCGCATCCGCACAATGTTTGCATATGAGTATGGATCAACATCAACACGTATCGATTGGTGGGTTAGGTGACAGCATATCTCTATATCTTCCAATGATAAGCACCAGAATAACTTGGACCCAGTGGACCCACAATTTTTAATTTGTTAAGTTTGCAACATCTCTTTGTTAAGTGCAAGCGTGATAGCTTTTATTTGGGCGACTCTTGTAATGTTAATCTAACATCCACATGTAATGTCATACTGATATTGGATGCTGATTTAACAAAAACATGCATAGGTCAGAGGGTTTTCATAAAAGATATGCTTTAATAGAAGGGAAACATGTTTTGATGTTCAAAACATAAAATAGTTAAGATTAAACTGGCTTTGAAAAAATTTACATAGCAAAATTAAGGTTTCCTAGGTATTTCTGGCAGATTTTGCATTTCCACAGGCATGGTTTTGGCAATACTTGGCAATCTACATTATGAAGTTTTCAATTCAAAGCATACAAGTGTGATAATATGCAATATGGTAAATCCTGAATATTGCATGTAATTGGCCAACCAAAATCTCACCTCCCGTCTACCATATCTTTATATTTCTCAAATAATTCCAAACCCTTGCATCATTTCCTGTGTTACTCAGACATGCATCCAGTTACTAGAATCCATTCAGATATGTATGGATACTTATCGGTCTTTTTTTTCTAATTGCAGATTCTAATAGAGATAGTTGGATTCAAAAATGAATTTGACTTGCCAAAATAATGTGAAAAGTAGTCAAGGAAACATGAATTAAATGAACTTTGCAAGATGTCAATTTTCTAAAATCCTGGAGCTAATTGGGAAGTTTGGATGAGAAACATGCACACTAGAAGAACTTAACAAATAATATTTTTTAATATTTTCTTTTATGCAACATCTAAATATGTGTATATATTAGTTGAATTTTTTCTATGTAATTCCATATCTACTTTTCCCCTCTTGTTGACTCAGACATTTGTACCGTGTCTGTATTTGACTCATGTCTGTGTCCATGCAACAGTGATCATTGCCCAGCAATCACCAGTTCAGCAGAACTAGGTAAAACATGCACAACATAAACATTCAGAATCTTTTAGATAATGACTGCAACCTCACAAGTCATAAATGGGACCTTAGAAAGAAAGAGAATCAAGCATGAATACCAACACAAGCAAAACGACAAACAAGATGTCACCTTGGAGACTGGTATAGACACGGTATGCCGATGGATCTCAAGCTTAATGAAGGAAATTCTATAAATCTGAGCTCAAGCATGTGTAAGGTTAAGAAGTTGGCTGCGGTACACGTGCAGCAACTAGACTGCATAAAACCTATGTGGTGCACAGACACCTAGAGATACGTTGATTGAATTTAAAATAATATAAAAAAAGTGAATTTCAGAAAGCAAGTATATTTAGTAGAAAATTATAAATAAATATGATGATGTGAAAACTAAGGAAAATAATTGATCAAACATTAAGCAGCAATTAAGTAATAGTACTATCAGAATATGAAAATTTATTACAAAACTATAATTCTAACATGAATGTCACAAGGGTGGGAAATGATGAGTAAGGATTAATTTTGGAGGGTGTAGCTATATTTTTCTTACAAAGTGGAACATTTTTAAAGTATCATCACAAAGGATTATCTTAGGGAAAAATGGACATGAGCAATAAAATAAAAACAGACCCTGACAAATGCAACTATATGCATTTTCCAGTAGAATTGGGGGAATCATCCCCCAGCATGGTTGATTTTCAAGATGCAAACAAAAGCAAAAGAGAAGATAAGAAGGAAGAGGTATATGCTAATGAAATGGACAAATCAGCATCTTCTAATAATATGTTGTCGAATCCATACAACACTGGCTTTTTTTTTTTTTTTTTTTTTGCAAGAAGCTTCTTGATCTGTCACATAAAGAAAAGGCATGAACAAGGGGAAAAATGCTAAACAACATTTCCATGCTAGAGAATGGAAACAAAGAGCATTTATGTTAGTGTGCTAAAATGGACCTCAACCTGATTTCCCTTGTGACTTTCAGTTCCCTATGTAGTTTTTCACCTTTCCTCTAAGAAGTATCAATAGAAATCCATGCATCAACGACTTAGCATCCAGACATTGGACAACACATGGGCCTAGTAAGTTTGTCCGGGATAGCTAGATCCAGGTTTTCATCAAGCTGGCTTTGAGTCCAAGACCATGTTTGTAACTGGAGGGTTAATCCCCAATTTCAAACCAAGTTGAACCAGGTTCATTTGGGTTAGATCACGATGGATCCACAACTAACATGTTGGAATGTTGAGTCTGAACTCAAGAACCATGCTTGATCCTTTAATCTTGACTTCATCAGTGGGTTAGGCGCAGATCAGATTGGATATCAACCTTCCTAACCTGGCTGCAAACCCTATAAGACAACGTATGAACTGAATAACAATCTTCAGTTATAACTAGAAATTCTCCGATAAAGTAACATGCTTTGGTAAGAAAATGAACCAACCCGACATACTCAAACCAATACATAACTTAGTTAGGGAGAGTCCTTTATAAGAACCTTTTCAGGCTATATTAACCTCTTTCAAAAGGTTCAACTTAATAAAGTTGGTGTTCAATCACTTAAATCCAGCTATGTTACTAAAATATCCTCCCCACCCTTCTATTTGGATATCTCTTAACCATGTACTTCCTACGAAAAATTAAGAATCATTCTTATATAAGGACTTCAATAAGATGCTCCAGTGCATGCTCTGCATTGACAGTATTGGATTCCGCACTTACATCTTTGATCCAGATAAATTAGGATTCTCCCATCCTTCCATTATAGATACCACCTTCTCATAAGAAATTATTTCTCCTAGAATCAAAGTCAATCTCCTGCAAGGACTTCCTATATGCATGTTTACATATGGTTTTGGTGGTTGAGAGGGAGGGGGAGTGGCTGAGTGGCTAGCAAATGTAAAAAGCTGAAAATTTAGCTGGAAAATGAGAAAGGAATACCTAGATGACTTACAAGCATAATTTAATTTAATTCTGGTAAGGGGTTTTGACATAGCAGTCCCTTTTCCCAAGCTCAATTACAATATAATCTGCTCTTCCCTGGAAAAGGCAAAAGACGCTAATATTTGGTGAGAGAAAAACACGGTCCCTACCTTCTAACTAACAGTTAACATTGTTGGGCACCCTTTCTTATTTCTCTATTTTACCCCTATATAATTACAAAAGCAAACATTTCCTCATCACGGATCTTTGTCAACTCTTCTTTTTCCTTCTTCTAGGGGTAAAATGGACCGGAGAATATCTATCTGGTTCTATTTTTACATCCAAATCTATCCAGATATAGTACAAATTTCAACATCCACTAAATTTGAACCAACTAAGAAGAAAGAAGGGATTCTTTCAACCCACAACCCAAATCACCATAATAGAATAATACAGGAAAAGAGAATTGGTAAAAGTAGGATCCTCATTTTCTTTCATTAAGAATTTTGTAATAAAATTGATTATTGTTAGTGCAGAATCTAGTTGACGCCAGATTAAGCTGGAGTTGAGGAAGGAGAGGTCACCGACGGTGACCTGCAAAATAAAATCCTGTTCGAAGTTGGTGGTGATGGCTCCAGCAGGACCCTCCGACGATCAAGTCAGCTCTTCTGGCCAACAGAAATGGAGTGCTCAGACAAGAATTCAGCAAAATTTTGGGAAGGAGAAAAGAGCTTAGAGAAAACGTATCTGGAGGATCCCTCTTTATAGATGGAGCCTGTAGCAGACTGATAGTAACGATCGTAACCATCCGGTAGTGGGCCGCTTGGGGCCACGTGGAGTTTGTTATGGAGAGAGGTGTCTGTTGTCATAATGTAGCCATTCGTTGAGATTTAATAGTCGAAGTTCGGAGGAAGCAGACATTGATTGGTGAAGAGCTTTGACATACATCAATTCTAGAGAAGTTTGGACTCTTAAAGAAAACTTGACTGAAGGAGAAATCCGAAAGAAGTTCGGCTCCTGGAGGAATCCGACTAAAGGAGAAATCTGGAAGGAGTTCAGCTCCCGAAGGAACTTGACTGAAGGAAAAATTCAGAAGGAGTTCGGCTCCTAGAGGAATCCAACTGAAGAAAAAATCCGGAAGGAGTTCGGCTCCTAGAGAAACTTGACTGAAGGAAAGTCCGAAGGAGTTTGGCTCCTGGAGGAATCGACGAAGGAAAAATCTGAAAGAAATTTGGCTGATGAAGAAATCCGACTGAAAGAGAAGTCGGAAGGAGTTCGGCTCCTGAAGGAATCCGACTGAAGGAGAAATCCGGAAGAAGTTCGACTGATAAAGGAAAAGTCCGGAAATTCCTCCTGAGGAATCCGACTGAAGGAGAAATTCGGAAGGAGTTCGGCTGATGGAGGAATCCGACTGAAGGAAAAATTCGAAAGGAGTTCGGCTCCTGGAGGAATTAGAGTGAAGAAGTCCGAAAGAAGTTCGGCTGATGGAGAAATCCGATTGAAGAAAAAGTCCGGAGGAGTTCGGCTCCTGAAGGAATCCGACTGAAGGAGAAATCGAGGAGTTCGACTGATGGACGAATCCGACTGAGGAAGAAGTCCGGAAGGATCAGAATCTGGTTGACGCCGGATTAAACTAGAGTTGAAGAAGGAGAGGTCGCCGTCGGTGACCTACGAAACAAAGTCCCATCCGGAGTCGGTGGTAGTGGCTCCGACAGAATCCTCCGACGATCAAGTCAGCTCTTCTGACCAATAGAAATGAAGTGCTCAGACAAAAATTCAGCAGAATTTTGAAAAGAAGAAGAGAGCTTAAAAAAAACGTATCTAAAAGGTCCCTCTTTATAGACGGAGCCTATAGCAGACTGATAGTGACGGCCGTAACCATCCGGTAGTGGGCCGCTAGGGGCCACATGGAGTTTGTTACGAAGAGAGATGTTCATTACCGTGATGTGGCCGTTCGTTGAGATATAATAGTCGAAGTTCAGAGGAAGCATACGTTGGTTGGTGAAGAACTTTGACATACATCAATTCCAGAGGAGTTCGGACTCCTAAAGAAAACTTAACTGAAGGAGAAATCCGGAAGGAGTTTGGCTCCTGGAGGAATCCGACTAAAAGAGAAATCCGAAAGAAGTTCAGCTCCTGGAGGAACTTGACTGAAGGAGAAATCTGAAAGAAGTTCGGCTCCTGAAGGAATCCAACTGAAGGAGAAATCCGAAAGGAGTTTGGCTCCTAGAGAAACTTGACTGAAAGAGAAATCCGGAAGGAGTTCAGCTCCTAGAGGAATCCGATTGAAGGAGAAGTTGGAAGAAATTCGACTCCTGGAGGAATCCGACTAAAGAAGAAATCCGGAAGGAGTTCAGCTGATGGAGAACTGGAAGAATCCGACTGAAGGAGAAATCCAAAAGAAGTTCGGCTGATGGAGGAATCCGACTGAAAGAGAAGTTCGAAAGAAGTTCGGCTCCTGAAGGAATCTGACTAAAGAAGAAGTTCGGAAGGAGTTCGATTGATGGAGAAATCTGATTGAAGAAGTCTGGGAGTAGTTCGACTGAAGTCCGAAAGGAGTTCGTTCGCTAGAGGGATTCAGCTGCTGGAGGAAGAATTCCCGATCGAAGCTCCATGATTGCCAGTTACATTATGCTAAGCATCAGACTGGACTTCAGCGGGAGCCGGGTTTATCCCCAACGATAGTCCTCCCATTCTCGAATTCGAAATTCGAAGGAAGTACAAAAAAGGCGGCAGCCGAAGTTCTTTTTCGAGCTCTACATCCGTTGGGGTTGAAGCTCGTGGGAGATCTTATCTCCAACCGAAGTTGAAGTTGAAGTTGAAGTTGAAGCACGGAGGCGATCTTATCTCCAACCGAGGTTGAAGGATATCTTATCTCCTACTGATGTTGCAGTTGAAACTCAAGGGAGATCTTATCTCCAGCCAAGGTTGAAGTTGAAGTTGAAACTCGGGGGATCTTATCTCCAACCGAGGCTGACGTTAAAGTTGAAGCTTGGGAGAGATCTTATCTCCAGCCGAGGTTGAAGAAGATCTTATCTCCTGCTGACGTTGAAGTTGAAGCTCAGAAAAGATCTTATCTCCAATCGAGCTTAACGTTGAAATTGAAGCTTGGGGGAGAATTATGGTCTCGGGTTCCCGCGCTTGCTGCTTGTTGCAGACGCCGAGCTCGTTGTGGATGCCGGACTTGTTGTGGACATCGAACTAGGATCTCTCTTGCAAACCAGGATAAGATTCTGCCTTTCGCATGTGACGTAGTCAGATTGTCGTGGAAAAGCACGTGTAAGGATTCTCCACCAAGCTTCTTCCTTCTCCTCATCATTGGTCTACGAGGTTTCGACCTTTGCTCATGCTAGGATGAGGTTCTCCCATTCCTAACAAGCTGTAGGAACGTATTTAGGGTTGTCGGGTTTTCTCCTCTCACCTCGTCTAAAATGAATGAGGCCTTCAACTTTGCTTACGTTAGGACGAGATTCTCCTCATGTTCCTAACGGATCATGGGGGCACATAAGGATCGTTGTCAGGGCCTCTCCCCCATCTCGTCTAAAATGAACGAGGTCATCGACTTTGCTCACGTTAGGACGAGGTTCTCCTCCTGTTTCCTAACGAGCTGTGGGGGCACATAAGAACCGTTGTCAGGGCCTCCCCCCATCTCGTCTAAAATGAACGAGGCTTCGACTTTGCCTCACGTTTACGAGGTTCTCCTCCTGTTTCTAACGGGCTGTGGGGTACATAAGGATCATTGTCAGAGCCTCTCCCCCATCTCGTTCAAAATGAACGAGATTTTCGACTTTACTCATGTTAGCACAAGGTTCTCCTTCCGTTCCTAACGGGCTGTAGGAGCGCATAAGGACCGTTGTCAGGGCCTCTCCCCTCATCTCGTCTAAAATGAACGAGGCCTTCGACCTCGCTCACGTTAGGACGAGGTTCTCCTCCTGTTCCTAACATAGCCATTATTGATTTGCTTCTTCCCTGTCATCACAGTTTTTGCACCAACAAACAATAACATTGAAATTGAGGAGTTTTATTGATGGAAAATTACTGGTAGTACATCCTCAGATTTTCTAAATTCCAATATCGTAGGAGCGTCTTTCCTCCGAGCTTCTTCAGACGATAAGTTTCGGGCCGGACGACCTTCTCTACTTCATACGGGCCTTCCCAATTTGGAGCAAGCTTTCTCTTGCTCTAAGGCTAAGAGATGGCGGCTCGCCGAAGTACAATCAGTCCCCACTCTGAACATTCTTAACCCTCTAACTTTGGAGTTATAGTATCAAGCCACCCTTCGCCTGTAGGCCACCATCCGAACCTGGACGTCCTCTCTTTTTTCTTCTAGCAGGTCGAGGTCGACTCTAAGGTCCTGTGAGTTACACTACTCATTGAAGGCCACGATCCGCGCTAATGGGAGCTTAAACTCGATTGGGATGACTGCCTCCATTTCGAAAGCCAAGGCGAATGGTGTTTTTCCAATCGGTAGTCTTTGATTAGTTCGGTACACCCAGAGGATGTGGTAGAGTTCGTTCATCAAAGCCCCCTTGCTCTATCAAGCCTTGTCTTGATGCCTTGCAGCAGGATCTGATTGGTCACTTCAGCTTTCCCATTTGCCTATGGGTGGGCTACCGATGTGAAGTGATGGAAGATATTTAGATCCTCGCAGAACTCGGCGAACCTCGTCCCAGTGAACTATCGCCCGTTATCTGTTATGAGAGTTCGGAACAAACCGAACCGACAGACGATTGACTTCCAGACGAAGTCCTGTACCTTGGCCTCGATAATTTTTGCTAGTGGTTCGACTTCGACCCATTTGGTGAAATAATCGATCGCAACCAAGAGAAACTTCCATTGCCCGAATGCCGTCGGAAAAAGATTAAGTATATCCATTCCTCACTGCGCAAATGGCCAAGGTGCGCTTAGTGGAGTAAGCTCGGAGGCCGGCTGTCTTTGTAGGTTTGCATTCTTCTGATAGCGGTCACATTTCTTGACATACTCCATAGAATCATGGTATAAGGTCGACCAATAGTATTCTTACCGAAGTAGTTTTTGTGACAGAGACCTGGCTCCTACATAACTTCCATAAATTTCCTCGTGCACTTTCCATAATACGAAGTCGACCTTTTAAAGTCGGAGACATCTCAGCAGCGGTAACGAATACGACCTCTTATACAACTTGCCCTCATACAAAACATACCGGAAGGCTTGATTTCTGAGTTTTCGAGCTTCTTTCGGATCACAAGGAAGAACTTCCTCTTCGAGATAGGCAACTAACGGATCAATTCAGCTCAACTCGAGCTCCGTCTGCATAACGAACTATGATTCCTCCGAGCTTGGGCATTTTAGAGTTTCGAAAAATATTTCTTTGGACAATTCGGCTGGGGCTGAAGTGGCCAATTTAGAGAGAAGGTCGACTCTTGTATTTTCTGTCCTCGGAATCTGTCGAACGCCAAAACTACCGAAGGCTGGAGTCAAATCCTTTACTTTCTCAAGGTATTTCATCATACTTTCCTCCCGCGCTTCATAGTTGCTCTAACTTGGCCAACCACTAATTGAAAATCACTATAGACTTGAAGCCGATCTACTTTTAACTCTTTTGCTATTTTTAATCCGACGATCAACGCTTCATATTCGGCCCCATTATTTGTTGCAAGAAATTCGAAGCGTTAGCGCGTACTCGACGACGACTCCCTCGGGGCTAACTAAGACTAACCCGCACATGCTCCAACGGAGTTGGACGAACCATCCACGTACAGGACCCAAAAATCTTCGAAAAGATCGGCACTCTCTTCGAGAAGGCTCGGTTGCGACAACAGAGCACCGATTTCATTCTGTTCAAGCTCGGCATCATCTGGAATGGTACATTCTACTATAAAATCTGCCAATATCTGGATTTTGATCGATGGCCTGGGTCGATAATTGATGTCGAACTCCGTGAGCTCGATCGCCCATTTTGTGATTCTTCTAGAAGCATCCATTCGATGAATGATTGCTTTTATTGGTTGATCCATGAGGACCGTTATGGTGTGCCCCTAAAAATAAGGTCGGAGTCTCCTGACAGCGATTAGAAGAGAGTAGGTCAATTTCTCTAGCTTAGAGTACCTGATCTCTGCATCCCTCAGGATCCGACTTATGTATTAGACTGGTCACTACATCTTCGTTTCCTTCTTAACCAAGACTGCTGCCAAGGCTGCCGAGGAGACTGCTAGATATAAGACCAATTTTTCTCCAGGTTCGAACTTTGCCAGCAGTAGGGGTGAGCCGAGGTAGTTTTTAAGCTCCTCAAACGCCCATTGGCACTCCGTCGCCAAAGAAGTCTTGGTTGCTTGAAAACTTGAAAGAAGAACATGC
>QRFJ01000255.1:1472991-1540155 GCA_006176705.1 Cocos nucifera | reverse complement strand
TCTCCACTTCCTACCATATCCTGTTAGCCTCTTCCTTTTATTTCTAATCCACTTGTGTTTCAGCTGATTTGCAGCAACTCCATCGCCAGGAGGTCGCTATATTGGAGTCAAGTTGGCAATGTCAAGCCTGGACATGCATCCTAATGACAAGATCTTTAGATATGGGTGGTATGGAGACGGGATGAGGACCGGCATTGAAGATCTCGATCAGACCCTCTCCGGCAAGCTCTGGACATGCTGATGTGAAGATATAAACAGCATTGGGGTATTCCGATTTGATCTATCGCCAAAGTGGAGGTTGCTTGTTCCAGGGACATGCTTCCGAACCCTTGGTTGCTTCTGTAAGTGATTTCTTGGTGATGTATTATTAATGGAAAGTTTCGAGATGGTCCTGTATTTATGTATGCATTTAGTAGAAAGGTTTAAGAGGGGCCCTGCTTCATGCATCTCCACAGATTCATTGTGCCGTAGCTGCCCTAGGACGAGTCATTCACGGACATTCAGTTGCTGCTAGTAATTATGTGCATTCAGATCAAACAAATATGAGTGAATGTGATGAAATCTCTTGAATGTCGATTTTAGGTACTTGTTCAATACTAGAAATATTGTCTATATGTGAAGAAGTGCCGGTTGATTATTTAGCTCATCTTTAAAATTTGTTTATAGGATATATGTGGGTGACGGTTTGTTAAACTGTTTACAATTGGAATATATTTCAACAAAATTTTCATTAAAAAATACAATATACATCAATGGGTAGAACTTGCAACGGTAAAAAGGATCCGTGCCCTTGAAATAAAAATATTAAAGCAAGATTTTTAATCTTGAATTTCGGTGTTCTCTGGGGATTGGCAATGCCAAAAGCAGTCCAAGATACGGGTTTATTTTGACTGAGAGATCAAGGAACGTATTTTATATTGTGACTCTGATGGCTCTGCGGACATAGAACGAAACGAAAGAGAACTTAAAAATATCGGCCGGTATAACAATGCTCGATGTTTACGTGGCGATCTCATTTGTCCTATTAAAAATTAGATATATATATATATATTTTTATTGACCCCTTCGATTCTTCCCGAGTCGCACCTGTTGCTCCGTTTTGTAAAATATTTTTAATTGGATCCTTCGAGTTACTTAAATGATTTATTGCGATCTTACTGTTTATCTTTGTTGATTGCATCATTTGAAATTGCAACATGTGATTAGCATGTGACAAATTAAAAATATTTTAGAACTAAAGTATCTTTGCCATCATTTAATTAAAATATCTCATCTGCATTATCCCTGGCGAGTTAGTCGCGTCCTCCATTGCCAAGTCTGCTCGACAATTAGAATGCATGCCCTTGAAGAAATGAATTCCAAATTGCAACAGAATACAGCAAGTGGGTGAGTGAATTCGCATTGCCGAGCGAATTTATTAATAATTCTGCATGTCACGTTACAAAAAGCACATATATAGTTTAAAACAGACACTGCCTTACGAGAGATGAACCAAGAAGATAGAATAAGTAAAATAAATGGATCCTGAGCAAATTAGGCTATCTAGGCAAACTTATATTTTGCTGGACGATGAGACGAGGGAGGCTTGTAGGAGAGATCTACTGAGATGAACGTTGGAAAGGGTTCAATAAAAGCCAAAAATAAATAAATAAATAAATAAAAATAAGAGGACGAGTGGAGAAGGCCAGATGCGGTGAGTCTTAGATCCTCTCTCTTAGAGGAGCAACAACCCTAAAGTCACACCAAATGAAAGATTTGTTATTTTTGTATTATTTATTTACATCGTGTTCTTTATATTCATGTCCGGTGAGACAAACTGAGTAACATATTAAAAAGTTTTGAGGTGTTTGAGAAATCTAAAAGATCAGGTTGTTTGGTGGAGTATGAAAAACCAAAAACTGACCATTAAAAATTTGAAAAATCTAAAAAGTAACCTGGACAACTGAAGAAAAATTTAAAGATTCATTGTCCATGAAAAAGAAGAAAGAGAACACTTCGAAATCCCTGCCATGTCACATGCAACCAAAATCCCGCATATCTGGCTGTCAACACAGCATCTCCTTTTATTACAATTCACTTACATCTGTTAGCCATGAAAAATGACAGGTAGCCCAACTGTCAGACATCATGTCATCCAAATGTTAGAACTTCTTTCATGACAAACAACAAACAAGTGCATGAATGAAAGCCTTGAGATAAGGCTGATGACATAGTGCAAGTTCACATTTCAAAAAAAAGAAAGTAAAATTCATACTGTTTGTGATGCAAACAATTGCCTGACCTCCTCAGCCCTGGGAAGCACAAATTCAAATTGCATGTAATTTCCATATCCGACACTTGTTGGATATGGCTGGCATAATACTTGAGGATTCTAGCTCTTAAAATTAGAAAAAGGACAATGGATACTTCTCCGATGCCCCTAGAATACTTCTGGATGCCTCTAGAGATGAGGGATAGGGCTTTCCTTTTCTTTTGACACTGGCTTAGCTTTAAATAATGGAAGCTTATTTTTAGTGTATGATGCCAATATTAATATTTGGAGTATAAATTATGGTCTATATAAAGATCCATATGAACATATATTCAATCCTACATCTTCGTTAGGAAGATCAAAAGCCAAGAAATCCAAATAATATCATTTGACAAGCCTTTTTAGACGAGGTCTTAGGTTATTACAAATGATATTACGGTATCAAATCCAACCCGGTCCATAGCCCATGTGGACTAGGGTGCACTGCAACATGAGCTCATTAGGGCTAACCATTGGCCAATCATAGTGTTTATGGATGGATATGTATAGATTTCAACCCTTAGTTTACCAAGGATGCTAGAGCTTAAATGAGAGAGTACATGAGGATCCACACCGACGTGCATTTAGTCCCACATCGATTATTCATTGAAAAGATCTTGAATACTTATATGGGGCTAAGGATTCCAAATAATACTTTCTGGCTAGCCTTTTTGCATGAGGTTCTGAGCTGTTATAGTCTATGGATTTGATGATGATCAATAATGAATCTATTGCTGTAAATATTATTGTATGAATATAGACTATTATCACGACAACCCTTATGCTTTATCAATGCTTTTTTTTTCTTTTTGCATACATGCATAGATTATATTTTTTATTTGTATCCCAGCCTTATTGTCCTATTTCTCCAAGGTTTGTCATACCTATAGTTACAGTCTATTGTATCCATATACCATATTCATCTTCATACTTTACAAGCTCACTTCATATTATCAAGAGTATTCACCAAAATTCTACTTGCCCTCCTTCCAATTGCTCAACTAAATTGTGCAAGCTCCTTTTCTCCCTTGCTCTCTACCAAGGTTCACGATGACAAAACTGGACCCCATGCCAGTCAACTGATGGTACAGCTCAGTATGCCCCCCATACCATTCCATATCGGCCCGAACTGACATAGCAAAGAAAGCAAGGGAGACGGAGAACCGGAAAGAGGAAACAAGGGAGAAGGGGAGGGAGGGAAGGAGAGGGAGACAGTAGAGATGTTGGTGGTGGCCGCGGAGGCCCTCGGATGATCGAAGAAATGGGGAACTCCAAACCCAGAGAGAGAGAGAGGAACGGAAGGATTAGGAGAGGATAGGGAGGCTAAGGGCTTGGAGGCCTCCGAAGGACGGGATCTTCCTCCATATCCTCCATCGGATCCAAATAGGTGTTGCCCCTATTTTGATCATGATTTCTTTTTTTTCTTTTAATTGCAATCCACATGAACTCCGCAGCCCTTTGGTGGCCACTATCGGCCTCCCCATCCTCTCTCAGTCCTTTCGTTCCTCTCTCTCTCTCTCTCTCTCCCTCCCTCTCTCTCTTTGTCTCTTTCTATTTTCTTCTCAATGGAGGAGGGTGGAGCTTCAAAAGCCTCAGTAGCCCTTTGATGGCCTAGATGGGCCTCCAACGACCTTCGATGGCCTCTCCAGCCTTTCCCTCCCCCCCCCCTCTTTTCCTCTCTTTTCTTCTCTCTCCCCATTGGTGTTCTATTTTCATGTTGGACCTATCCCAATAGGCCACCGATATGGTTCAACATTCCCCAAATCGAGAAATATAATATGGTTCCGTAAACCTTCCTCTCTACAATTTTTTTTTTTACCTTCTTTTTCAATCTTGAAGGTTTCATCTCTCTCTCTCTCTATATATATATATATATGTGTGTGTGTGTGTGTGTGTGTGTTCGTAGGTACGTATGTACTATGTACGTACGTACGTACGTATGTATGTATGTATATCTATATATGTATGTATATATATATATAGTACATACATACATACATACATAGTACATACATACATACATACATACATACATACATATATATATATATATATATATATATATATATATATATATATATAGATATAGACACACACACACACACATATGTATGTAGGTATGTACATACATATATGTATGTACATACATATACATATGTATATGTACATACATACATACATACATATATATATATATATATAATGCATGTATGTATCTGTATGTATGCATGTATGATATACATACATACATACATACATACATACATACATACATACATACATACATACATATATACATATATATATATATATATATATATATATATATATATATATATATATATATATATATATATATATATATATATATATATATATATATATATATCAACCCAACCAAAATTCCTTTTTTTCTTTTTTTTCCCTTCCCTAATCATATTTGTCATCTCTCTGTTTACTCTCTATTTCAACAACATTTTCTTTTGAATAGTAAAAAATGAAGTTTTAATTAATAGTCAATAAAAAAACAACATGTTAGCTCTGTTGCAAATTCTTTTATTCGGAAGAATCAAACCACAATTATCTGTAGATATATCAAAGCCATGGCTATTATATCTTCATAGTAAAGTAGCTAAGAATGTTAGAGTTATAAAGATTAGATAATTTAGTAATGGTGTTGTTTAGCTAAAAATATCTATAATTATGTTAAACAAAGTAGCTTAGTTTTAAGATTATATATAAATCTATCTTACCACCTTAAACATTAAATAGTCTGTTTGAATGCATAAAACCATTAAAAAACTTAATAATGAAAAGCATCAAAATAATTTGTTAGCATTTCAACAATAATGACTACAACTAATTCGTTGTATTCAATCATGGTTGCAATTCTCATATTCTCACAATATTTCATTCTTAAGCTTATGGTCTAGTGAGAGCAATTCAAAAGTATCATTCACAACAGGAGGAGACACTTGATCGCATGAAAAGTGACAGGTAAGATGAACTAGGGTGCTAGTTGAACTTGAGTAAGCATGGGTTATGAGTGCTGCATATTTGATTAGAATTCAAAGTGTAGCTTAAGAGAAACAATTAACTCCAATGATCTCAATCCACATACCAACTGCAAGCACACTCTATGCATAAGAGATGAAGTGGCTGGTATCAGGTTATAAAGATTAAAATATATACTAAATGTAGATACAAAAGGATTCATCCCAAATAGTGTGATACTGCTCATGTTTTAGGATTTTGTGATTAGGATGGCCGAAATTTACCAATGGTAAAGGCTTGCTGGTAGAGACATCATTCACCCCGAATGGCTCTCCTGCCACCATCACCCAACTTCATACTGGTAAATACCATCATCCCTTTCCTCTTCGTTTCTTTCGTCATCTTCCCCTCTTCCCTGGGTTGGCCCTGGATAGCCCCATGACCCACCAGTGGGTTCACGTAAACCGAGTGTGATCTCTAGTTGAATCAGGTCATGTTGGAATTGATCTTACTAGTAGAGATTGACTTGGTACGAGTGCAAGTGACCCAAATTGAGCTATTCTGCTGTGTGATTTCCTTTCATGGGTTCAATGCAACTTCAAGAGAGAAACATCCACGCCAAATTTCCTCAAACTAATTATATGCCCTATGCAATGTGAGGATTTGAAATATTGCTTGCTCTAGAAATTATGGAGTAAAATAGGCTGGAAGATAAAGTTAGCTTAGTAATATGTGGAGAATGCTTGGTAATCCTATGTGCTTTAATGGTTAGATTAGTAAGGCAATAATATGGTTGAGGGCATATTTCCAAACTCCATTGGGTCTCAGAGAAGATAATACTATATAAGAGGCGATAGTAGGATCCATGCATCCAAAAAGCCTAATCATTGGGAGGAAAAAGTTGGAGGCTTGGAGCCAATTGTGTTCCCAAGAATCAATTCTCCAACGACTAGTATATCACATCCAAAATATTCATAAGTTTTTCTAGGGCCTTGGCAAATGAAACAGCAAATTACATGGTGTTGGTGCAGAAATTGGTCGTCGCTGGATCCAGCTGGAGCGGAGGAGGATGAGGTCACCGCCGGGGACCTGCAAAATAAAGTCCCGTCCGGAGCCGGTGGGGGTGGCTCCGGTAGGATCCTCCGACGATCAAGTCAGCTCTAGCTAACAAAAATGGAGTGCTCGAAAATAAGTTCGACAGAATTTAGAGAAGGAGAGGAGAGCTTCGAGCTTAGAGTTAGCGTATCTGGAGGGTCCTTTTTATAGGCGGAGCTTGATTGATGGTGACGACCATATCGTCTGGCCGCGGGCCGCTCGGAGCCGCATGAAGTTCGGTACGGATAGGAAGGCGTCGTCAGACGGATAGTGATAGCCATACTGACGGGTCGTAGACCGCACGAAAGCTATGAAGAGAGTGGTGTCGCCAGTAGTGGTGGCCATGTCGTCCGATCGCATCGCCTGTGGCAGACTGATGGCGACAATTCGTCCAGATTTAATACCCGTGGCTCTAAGAAAACAGGCATTGATCAGTGGACTTCGGTATGTATCAATGCTAGAGGAGTTCAAACTCCTGGAGAAGTTCGACCGAGGTAAAGCTCGGAAGGAGTTCGGCCGGAGGAGTGCGGAGGGAGTTCGGCTCTTGTAGGCGTCTGGCTGGAGGAGTGCAGCTAAGGCTCGATCGCTGGGGAGTTCGGAAGGAGTTCGGTCGCTGAGGAGTCCGGCCGATCGAAGGGGATGTCTGGAAGGAGTCCGGCTCCTGAAAAAGTCCGATCGAAGGGGAAGCATGGAGGGAGTTCGACTCCCGCAGGCGTCTGGCTGGAAGAGCGCGGAGGGAGTTCAGCTCTCGCGGGAGTCCGACTAAAGCTCGACCGCTGAGGAGTTCGGCCAGATGAAGGAGTTCAACTAAGATCCGTCCGCTGAAGCTCTTCCGTGGCTATCGGTTGCATTAGGCTAAGCATCGAACTGGACTTCGATAGGAGAGGGATTTATCCCCAACAATAGTCCCCCCACTCCCGAGTTCGAAACTCGAAGGAAGGGAGCGCAGAAAAGGCGACTGCCGAAGTCCTCTTCTGCACTTCCGTGCTGGTTCAGGTCGAAGCTCGGAGGGGGCAGATCTCATCTCCAGCCAAAGTTGATGTTGAAGTTGAAGCCCGAGGGAGATCTCATCTCCAACCGAGGTTGAAGTAGATCTCGTCTCCAACCGAGGTTGAAGTAGATCTCGTCTCCTGCGGTCGAGGTCGGAGGTTGAGCTCCTCGGAGGCGATATTGTCTCCAGCAGTCGGATTGCCTCGGGGGGATCTTACCTCCTGCAGCCGAGGTTAATACGGACGCTCGAGAGAGATCTGATCTCAGGGCGAGGTTGTCTCCGATTTTATCTCTGGCCGAGGTTGTCTCGATCGCTCGGGAGAGATCTTATCTCTGACCGAGGTTGTCGCGGGCGCTCGGAAAAAATCTTATCTCTAGCCGAGGTTGTCTCGGACGCTCGGAAGAGATCTTATCTCTAGCCGAGGTTGGCTCGATCGCTCGGAAGAGATCTTATCTTTGATCGAGGTTGTCGCGCTCGTTCGGGAGAGATCTTATCTCTAGCCGAGGTTGTCTCGGTCGCTCGGAAGAGATCTTATCTCTAGTGGAGATTGTCGCGGGACGCTCGAGAGAGATCTTATCTCTAGCCGAGATTGGCTCGGACGCTCGGGAGAGATCTTATCTCTAGCTGAGATTGGCTCGGTCGCTCGAAAGAGATCTTATCTCTAGCCGAGGTTAAAGCTCGGACGCTCGAAAGAGATCTTATCTCTAGCCGAGGTTGGCTCGATCGCTCGGAAGAGATCTTATCTCCTGCAGCCGAGGTTGCCTCGGAGGAGATCTTATCTCCGACCGAGGTTGGCTCGGTCGCTCGGGAGAGATCTTATCTCTAGTCGAGGTTGTCGCGGTCGCTCAGAAGAGATCTTATCTTCAGCCGAGATTGAAGCTCGGACGCTCGGGAGAGATCTTATCTCTAGCCGAGATTGAAGCTCGGGCGCTCGAAAGATATCTTATCTCCTGCAGCCGAGGTTGCCTTGGGGGAGATCTTATCTTCTGCAGTCGAGATTGGCCCGGACCCTCAGGAGAGATCTTATCTTCTACGGCCGAGGTTGCCTCAGACGTGATCTTATCTTCTGCGGCCGAGGTTGACGTGGACACTCGAAGGAGATCTTATCTCCTGCAGCCGAGGTCGGCCCGGACCCTCAGGGAAGATCTTATCTCCTGCGGTCGAGGTTGAAGGTCTTTGATCTGCTCGTGTTAGGACGAGGTTCGACTTTGCTCGCATTAGGACGAGGTTCTTCTCCTATTCCTAACGGACTGTGGGGGCACATACGGGCCGCTGTCAGGGCCTCTCCTCCATCTCGTCTAAGGTGAACGAGGCCTTCGACTTTGCTTGCATTAGGATGAGGTTCTCCTCCTGTTCCTAACGGACTGTGGAGGCACATAAAGGCCGCTGTCAGGGCCTCTTCCCCGATCTTGTATAAAATGAACGAGGCCTTCGACTTTACTCGCGTTAGGACGAGGTTCTCCTCCTATTCCTAACGGGCTGTGGGGGCACATACGGACCGTCGTCCGTGCCTCTCCCCCCGTCTCGTCTAAGGTGAACGAGACCTTCGACTTTGCTCGCGTTAGGACGAGATTCTCCTCTTGTTCCTCATGGGCTGTGGGGGCACATACGAACCGTCGCCCGTGCCCCTCCCCCCGTCTCGTCTAAGGTGAATGAGTCTTTCGACTTTGCTCGCGTTAGGACGAGGTTCTCTCCTATTCCTAACGGACTATGGGGCACATACGGACCGTTGTCCGTGCCTCTCCCCCATCTCGGTTTAAGGTGAACGAAGCCTTCGACTTTGCTCGCATTAGGACGAGGTTCTCCTCCTATTCCTAACGGGCTGTAAGGGCACATAAGGACTGTTGTCTAGGTTTCTCCCCCCATCTCGTCTAAGATAAATGAGGCCTTCGACTTTGCTCGCATTAGGACGAGATTCTCCTTCTATTCCTAACGGACCACTTTCGCTCGTTTCTCTCCTGTCATCACGTAACTCTTGCACCCAGAAACAATATTATTGAAAGAAAAGAATTTTACCGAGGGAAAGTTACTTACAGCACATCCCCGTTTCAGAATCGTGGGGGCGTTGTTCCTCCGGATTCCCTCGGACAGTAAGTCCCGGACCGGACGACATCCTTCATCTCAAGCTGGCCTTCTCAATTTGGAGCAAGCTTCTCTTGGCTTTGACGCTGGGAGATGACAGCCCGCCGAAGTACCAAGCTCCTCCCAAGGGTAACGTTGATGACGCCATGAGGCGGTCGACCTTCTTGTCGTTTCTGGCTACGGCAGCGCCCTTGGCCGATCTTCTCCTGCTTCAGGCTGGCGTCGAAGAAATTTACCCAGCCGCCCCTTTCTGACGAATTTCTTAATTTCGTCTCGGAGTTGAATGTATTCCTCAGTGTCGTGGCTGTAGTCGCAATGGTAGAGGCAGTACTTGCTTCGATCGCGCTTGTTTGGGAAGATCGTAATCCCTTCTGGTCTCGGTAGCTGGTTCTTCACTTCCATGAGAATTTGAGTTTGAGGAGCATTGCGGGGGGCGTAGTCGCGGAACCTTTCGAAAGGAGGACTTCTTCGCGTCCTTCTGTCGGGGCTTTCTTAGTGGCGAGCTCGAGGAGTTTGGGCCTTGCTTGCGCTGGAAAGGTCGTAAGCGCGGCCGAACTTTATTCCGTCCTCTTGTGAAACCTACGGGAGAACTTCATGCCCTTTTGTCGGGGCTTCCTTGATGACGAGCTCGAGGGCGAGTTCGACGGCCTCGCTCACGCCGAACTTCATTCCACCTCCTGTGAAATCTTCTACGGAAGAACTTCATACCTCTTTGTCGGAACTTCCTTGATGACGAGCTCGAGGGCGAGTTCGGCGGCCTTGCTAACGGCCGAACTTCATTCCGCCCTCCTGTGAAACTTTCGTCGGGGCTTCCTTGATGATGAGTCCGAGGGGGAGTTCGGCCTCACTTGCGCTGGGGATGGTCGTGAACGCGGCCGAACTTCATTCCGCCTCCTGTGAAACCTTCTGAGGGAGAACTTCATGCCCCTTTGTTGGGGCTTCCTTGATGACGAGCTCGAGGGCAAGTTCGGCGGCCTCGCTCACACCGAACTTCATTCCGCCCTCCTATGAAACCTTCGTCGAAGCTTCCTTGATGGCGAGCTCGAGAGGGAGTTCGGCCTCGCTTGCGCTGAACTTCATTCCACCCTCCTATGAAGCCTTCTAAGGAAGAACTTCTGCTCTCTGTTTCTCCTCCCTAAGGGCGATTGGTAAGCTAGGCCAAATACTCTTCCTTAAGGCCGGTTCCTGGCATCCTCATGGCGGATTTGCTAGCAAAGTCTCCGCCGAAAGCCATCACACGGCCTGCATCGTCTCGATGGGGCCACGAACCTGCTGGATCAGCAGGTTGAACTGCTCCACATCTACGGTGGCTTCAGATGAAACTTGGACTGCCGGGGCTGAAACGGGAGTAGATGGACCTGGCACAGAGGCCGCCGATCGCCAACTCGAAGCTCTTCTGGAGGTATTTTCTCTTCGAAAAAGAACTCCAAAGAGGAAGAAGAGAGATCTCCAGAGAGGGAAGGGAGAAATCATCGCTGAGCACTCCTTTAAGAACAAGAAAACCTCGGAGGTTCGGGCTCTTCCTCTAATGTCAATCTGTTGATGCAGAAACTGATCGTCGTCGGATCCAGCTAGAGCGAAGGAGGACGAGGTCGCCGCCGGGGATCTGCAAAACAAAGCCCCGTCCGAAGCCGATGGGGGATGGCTCCGGTAGGACCCTCCGACGATCAAGTCAATTCTGATCAACAGAAATGGAGTGCTCAAGAATGAGTTCGGCAGAGTTTAGAGAATGAGAGAAGAGCTTCAAGCTTAGAATTAGCGTATCTGGAGGATCTTTTTTATAGACGAAGCTTGATTGATAGTGATGGTCATATCGTCCGACCGCGGACCGCTCGAAGCCGCATGGAGTTCGGTACGGAGAGGAAGGCGTCGTCAGGCGGATAGTGACAACCATACTGATGGATGGTGGGCCACACGGGGGCTACAGAGAGAGTGGTGTCGCTAGTAATGATGGCCATGTTGTCCGATGGCATCGCCTGTGGCAAATTGATGGCGACAATTCGTCCAGATTTAATAGTCGTGACTCTAAGAAAGCAGGCATTGATCGGTGGACTTCGATATGTATCAATTCCAGAGGAGTTCGGACTCCTGGAGGAGTTTGGCCGAAGTAAAGCTCGGAAGAAGTTCGATCGGAGGAGTGCGGAGGAAGTTCGACTCTCGTAGGCGTCTGACTGGAGGAGTGCGGCTAAAGCTCGATCGCTGGGAAGTTCGGAAGGAGTTCGACCACTGAGGAGTCCGATCAGTCGAAAGGGATGTCTGAAAGGAGTCCGACTCCTGAAGAAGTCTGGCTGAAGGGAAAGCATGGAGGGAGTTCGGCTCCCGCAGGCATCTAGCTGAAAGAGCACGGAGGAAGTTCGGCTCTCGCAGGAGTCCGACTAAAGCTCGACCACTGAGAAGTTCGATCGGATGAAGAAGTTTGACTAAAATCCATCCGCTGAAGCTCTTCCGTGGCTACCGATTGCATTAGGCTAAGCATCGAGCTGGACTTCGGTAGGAGCGAGTTTATCCCCAACACATGATAATTTTTGTGAGCACACAGATAACCTAACGGGGTTGAGGTAATATATAAATATTCCAGCAATTGAGATCAACTTTGATGTGCCTGAAACTAGCTCCTTGTTAACCAGCCTTAAGATTGCCAGAAGAAGAGTACATGAGATGAAATAAATGCAAGAAGAATTTGTAGTTCAACATGACTTGGTGAAAAGTTTGGCCTTCAACCCCCTACTCATCATAAAATCTTCTTCTTCAGATAAATTTAGATCTTAAAGTTCGTTCTTCCTAGTAACAGAGACCCGGCAGGAGAGAGACCGCTACAGAATAGAAAAAAGAGAGGGAAATATTAGAAGAAAAGAGAAGAAGTTTAAGAATAATAGAAGGGCAGAAAGAACGGAAGTTTGATTTTTGCTTACTCCACTTAAAATAATTCACACAAAGGGTTCAACAATCACCCCACATGTCTCTACCCTTCTTCATTTTGGACTGGATGGAGGAAAAGTAAAGAAACCTCAAGACCAGGAACACGTCCACGGTGCGCATCCACACACAATCAATCTGGTGCATAAGAATTCAAATTTTTATGTGTGCCTTTTGCTGATTTTGATGTTCATGGTTCTTACATGGCAATCAGATGTCTGATCCCAGAGGAAGGAAAAGGAAACAACAACAACAACAACAATAACAACAATAGATCAATGCATAAGAAGAGGTGATAAAAATACTAGAAATCGAAACTAAGTTACATATATATTTGCAAAAAAATCTTTATCAACCAAAATGAGATCAAAGGAGAACATCCAAACTTACATCCAGAATAATCTAGAGATAATGTCCGCCGGAATGATCGCCGTTCTTCCCATTATCCCCCACTAGGCTCTCCGGCGACTGCTGCTG
This sequence comes from Cocos nucifera, assembly GCA_006176705.1. NCBI lineage: Eukaryota > Viridiplantae > Streptophyta > Magnoliopsida > Arecales > Arecaceae > Cocos > Cocos nucifera. Next base: position 1,527,310 of record QRFJ01000255.1, on the reverse strand, counting down.
CTGCTGCTGTTGCTGCATCACCGGGTGGGGCATCCCCCCGAGCCCGCCATCACCGCCACCGGTTCCGGCGCCAAGGAATTGGCATACAAGCCGGATCAATATGCCAATCATCTGCATCTGGGCCTGGCAGGCATCAGCATGCATCTGCATCACCTGCTTCTCGTGCTCCATCTGCAATCCCAGCAGCCTCTCCCTCCACTCCATCTCCTCCACCTCCCTCCTCTCCTCCATCCTCCTCCTCCACTGCCGTTCCCTCCTCCTCTCCTCCTCCTCCGCCGCCGCCGCGTCCGCCTCCCTCCGTTCCCTCACCCGCCTCCGCCGCCGCCGCCGCTCCCAGTCCTCCGCCTCCCTCGCCGCCTCCCGCTCCCTCCTTCGCTCCTCCCTCCTCATCGAGATCTCCGCCAGCCCCACCACTCTCGACCCGATAACTCCCAACCTCCCGCCGCCGCCGCCGCGACACCGCTCCTGCCCCAATCCTAACCCTACCCCCACCTCCTCGTCCTCCTGCTCCGGGTTCTCCCCGGCGTCCTCGAAACCCTTGAAATCCTCTCGCTCGCATCCGCTAGGGATCCGTTCTTCGTCCTCTCTTTCCTCGTCCTCCGCGGCCAATTCGGGCTCCTCCAATTCCTCCTCTTCTTCGTCGGAGGAGGAGGAGACGGCGGAGGAGTTCTTGGGGGGGTCGAGGTCGAGGTCGCCGAAGACCTCCTTGTAGAGGAGGAAGTTGGGCCAGAGGTGGACACCCTGGTCCCAATCGAAGCCAGCGGGTGGGGCGGAGGAGGAGGAGGAGCAGGAGGAAGGAGGGAGATTGAGGAGCTTGTGCTTGACGTTGAGGTACTGGTGGCGCATGTTCTGGATCTTGATGGAGACGTCGCGCCACGACCAGCGGAAGGGGAAGGCCACGGGGTCGCGGTGGTGGTGGAGGGCGTTCACGCGGTCCGCGATGGGCTGGAACTTCTTCTCCCGGGTGCGCAGCTTCGCCAGGGCGCCCCCCGAGACAAGCCCCGAGTACTCCCGGATCAGCGTCGCCTCCTCCTCCTCCTTCCACTTCTTCCGCTTCATTTTTTTTTTTTTCCTCCTCCTTTCGGCTGCCGTCTCCGACGAAGCGGACGGATGCTATCTCAAGCCGCTCGGTTTGCAGACCCGTCGCCTATCTGTGTCTGACTCGGTAGCGGGTTCGGGTTGCATCTTCTTTCGCGACGTAGACCGTTTGATCGGCAACAGCACAGATATGAAAGCATCACGGTATTTTTCTTTTCGCCACCTGCACAACTCTGGAAGCGGGCGTCCTGCGATCCAACGGTGAAGGTGAATCTTTCTTGCGCGCGAAAGATACAACCCCTGTCGCTCGGGGTAATACTCAAGCGGTGTCCTGTTTGGTTGGGCATCCAAAATGAGCCCACTTCAAGCGTTGAGCCAGCTCTGGTTTCATTAGAACTAACATGTGAAGAATTTTTATATAAAAATTAATAATAAATTAATAAATGACCCGCCTCCTTGCATGAAATGGATAATTATGATTTATAATTATTAAAAGTTTTTAATAATAAATATTCATAAAAAATATTCTTTAGTTTTTTATTTTATTTTATTTATTTATTTTATATATTATATATTTTTTATTATTTTATAAAATAATATTTTTTTCTTCTTTCTTCTTGTTTTCATATCTTTTACGTGTCCACCGGTGCCACTGCACACCTCCTGTCGCTCTACCATTACTTTCTTTCTCTCTTGGCAAATGCCAATCTCCATCGCACATCCGCCCCCTTTCTTATTCTTATATATTATCCGTGCCTATCAATGCCGCCCTACCACCGCTCTTCTTCTTTCTTGATAAACGTCGATCCTGATTACACCCCCAGCACCCCTGTTAGTACTGCCGCCCCTGGCATCACCACTGAAAAAAGAGAGAGAAACTCTCTATTTTTTTTCTTTATTTTTTTTTTCTCTTCATTTTTTTCTTACAAAATAATATTTTATTATTTTTTTCCTTTTCCTTCCTGTTCTCATATCTTCTCTGTGCCCATCGGTGCCGCTTCATCCCTCTACTGCCCCACTACGGCTCTCCTTCTCTCTTAGCAAACGTCGATCCCAATTACACCCTCACCCCCTCACTTCTTCTCATATCTTCTCCGTACCCACCGGTGCAGCCCCATCCCCCTGCCGCCCCACCACCACTCTCCTTCTCTCTTGGCAAATACCGATCCTGATCGCACCCCCGATGTCTCTACCGGTACCGCTATCCCTAGCACCACCATTAAAGGAAAAGAGAGAAACTCTCTTTCTTTTTCTTTTTTTTCTTTTTTTTCTTTTTCTCTTTTTTTTTCTTTTTTCTCCTATAATTATTATTTTTTCTCACTTTTCGGTCTGCACTCATCTTTCCTCAGTTCCTTGCTTGCGAAATACTCAGAACACTATCATTCTCAATTTTCTATATCATCCAAAAAATTAATTAAATATAAAAAAATTTTAAAAAATATTTAGAAAAGATACCATCAAACACGCCTTTCTTTTGGAGGATGAAAGGGCTTAGTTCTGTCACCCATCCCCCTGCTCGCCCATGGTGCCCCCGCTATTATCCCCCAACTGAGGGAGATAGAAATTTGAAAGGAGAGACAAGGGGAATGGGAAGTGACATACTTCATCATTAGCATCTTGTAAACTTTCGGAGGTTATACTACTAAAGAATCGAGCTACGACAGCGATTTTGTAACCGCTGTCATAGCCCAAAAAATTGCTACTATAGGATATAGCAACAGTTAGCTAACCACTGCCACTGCAGCCATCGCCGTAGATCTATGGCAGCGGTTGTTGCAGCGGTTATGGAAATCGCTGCCATAAACGTCTATTACAGCGGTTTTCAAACTGTTGTCATATGCTTGTCTATAATAGCGGTTATAGAACCGCTTTGATAGATCGGTCTATGGCAACGGTTATGGAACCGCTATCATAGGCTTGTCTATGGAAGCGGTTACGTAACCGCTGTCATAGGTCTAATACAATGGTTGATACATTGCCTACGGCAGCGATTGGTACGTCTATGGCAGCGGTTGTAAAACCGCTATCATAGCTTCTGAATAATTTAAAAAATATAAAATTTTAATTTTTTATATATTTTACCTGATAAATGCAAAGATATATAATATAAAAAATATTATAAACATAAAATTATTTCTAAAATATTAAAATTTTATTATCGAATAAAATTTATTATAATATTTTTTAAAAAATATATATCAAAAGTCTCTTAAATCTACATCGTCGTCCTCCCCGGGAGATGGAGCACGAGCTAAAGCCGGAGCTAGAGGAGTTGGAATGCGCGCCAATATATCCTCAAAGCTCATGAAGGCACCTCCAAAATGTGCACTGAGCATCGACACCATGTCTCTCACGATGCCCTCCAGATGAGATGCGTGCTCCTCAGCCCGATCTACCCGCGTTGTAGCATAATCTATCCATGCCAATGCCGCCTTAAGCTCCACCTAACTGACGACACCGAAAGCCTGTGAAGAGATACCCGCCTCTGACCAATAATTGGTCGGCGTATGTCCAGGCCTGCATCGGATCCTCCCAGAGTGCTCAGGCCCCAAGACCTGAGATAGATGGTCATAAGGGTCAGAGGTATTCGGGCTCTCGCTCGCAAGCACATCTAACTGATCATGTAATTATAAATATAAATAAAATTTTATAAAAAATACTATAATACTAATCATATATACTAATATATTTAATACTTACAAAAATCCTTCCGATCGCGGTGTTCATTGGCCTGCCCTTTTTATCCGTACAGTTGGATCGAAAGATCTCGCTATGGCTGGGTATCACTACATCTCTCATCAGTTATAACAATGGATCAGTTTATCAGAAATATGAAAAAAAATATCAATTTAATTTATCTAGTAAGATTTAGAATTCATTACCTCTCTATACACATGACTGGCCATAGACTCACGGTCGAGAGTGTGCGTATACTCCTGAGCTGTCCAGTTCTCTCGATTTTGATGGAAGGTAGTCTAACAAGTATTCAAATAAATAATAAATATTTAAAAAATATTTAAATATAACTTTAAACATATTAAAAAATTTAAAAATTAGTAATTTTACCTCAAACTTCTAGCTCCTCCAATGTGTGACCATCCTCTCCCACTAACTCAGAGGACAGTCCTGCATCCAAGGAACAGACTCCTTTAGAGTATCTCGTCGGTGCTCGAGCCATCCTCTATGGAGCTTGACCTTGTAGCTCAGGTACAACTCTCCGATCTTCTTCAGTCGGACATCTCGAGCCCTCTCATGATCAGAAAAGTTATACCTCTTCTGTACAAAATTATCAAAAGTCAGTTACAAAATTATTCTAATCAAACATAGTGTAAACATATAAAATGCATAAATATAATTAAGATGTACTTACCCATATCTCCTCCTACATCTGGTCCCTGATAGTATCATCCATCAATCACCAGTCTCTGGGCTCTATGAAAATAATGTCTGACTATCTTACAAGCACTCCAAAAAAGGAATGCATTTCTCACGCGGTCTCTCCTACTGGCCTTTCCTTCGGATCATATTGTACCATCATCTGATGCTGGCAGTTCCACACATGCGCCATACGTATGGGACCGCAAAATATCATACTGGATGATACACCTACAATTAAAATATGTTATATAAATATATAAGTATACAAATACTATATAAAAAATAAATAAATAATATAATAAAAACATACACTCAGATATCGGTGGAGTAGTATGTGTCGAAGATGTGGATGATAGTAGAGACTCAGATGTCGGTAGAGTATTAAAAGCTGTCGATGGAGTAGATGTCGATGGTGGAGGTCCCAGATAGCTGATGTGGAGATGGATGGAGTATGCTCTGACTGCTCCTCAGATGCTGAACTTCGCGTAACCCGTCGAGAGATAGGGATGAAAGCTAGATGGCGTTTCAGTGCCATCATGACCTGCAACGTTAATGAATATTAACTAATATAATATGTTGAATAATAATCAAAGATATGCTTAGGTACCATCCATACAATTACATATAAATATATGTATGCCAAAGATTATGTACACTAATCAATTGATGGGTCTATCACTATACAATGCAATAAATAAAAGCAATAAGATGGGGGTTCTCTTAGCGGCCGGCATGGCCTACCGATACGATACGGCTCAAGACACGAACTACCGACATGGTACGGCACGGCATAGTCTACTGACACGGCATGACCCAAGGCATGGCATAGCACGACATGGCCCAAAGCACGACACGGTCTACTGGCATGGCACGGCCCACGGTATGGCATGGCACGGCCCATGGCATGGCACGACACGGCCTACCGATATGGCTCAGATGCGGAGTTTCGCATAGTCATTCAAGGAGCGAGGGTTGCAATCTCTGGACAACAAATTTAACAATTTGAATAATAATATTAGCAACACATCAATAAATAGACTCTAATAATTTATACCAGGATGTTGAAGTCATCACCTAGTGGCATCTACAATATGGACATCACCATCGCTTCTGACAAATGTGTCTGAGACCTCGATAGTACCAGATAAGTTGTGGCTTAGAGGAGCACTTTACATGCACGGTCCAACATCGTCATCAACTTCAGTATCATCAAAAATATACCTAAGAACCATCTTCACAACAACACTCCATTGAGGCTCCAAGGGATCACTAACGTAAAAGACTTAACTAGCTTGGGAGGCAAGTATATACGGTTCTTCAGTGTGGAGATGGCATTGCATATTAATGAGAGTAAAACCACACTCATCAGTCTTCATCCCATATTGTGATAAGTTGTCAAACAAATCACACTTCATCAATACAATCCTTCTTTTAGAATAATAGTCTAAGATGACTATCTTCTTCACCACATCATAATAGTTCAAATCCTCCATATGAGGCTGTGAATCCCTCGAGCTAGCATAACACCCAGTGGTGGCACTCAACATGATGCCACTATTTTGTGTTGCCATATTTACGGATTTAGCAATCTCCATACCTAATTAAGGAGATGACACCTAATTAGTAAACATGTTCAAATAAGTTGTACAAGTCAAGAATATATGATCGCTTACATAATCTTTGAACCATTCAGAAAATTTTTTGCCATGCATTTTCTCTTTCTCCCGCATACTTAAAGCATCATATTTTACTCTTATGACCTTCTTGTATTTGTTGCATATACAAAAATTAAATTTAGATATAATTAAATATTTTTTTCTAATTATTATGAAATAAATAAGATTGAGTGACTTATCTTATGTATGGCTCAATAACATTAAAGTTGAAGAGCACGTAGCGGTGTGCCTTATCCCTTTCCTCAATGCTTAAATCAGTAAGGCGGTATGAAGTGAGAAGTCCATCTGACTGTGGAATGGACTCAAATGCAAGCTTAATTAGCTCATACTAATAATTCCGATTCCTCATTGACCGATTATGACATGTCTCGAGCTTGTTTAAGTACATGGTACAAAAATTCATATACTCTTGATCCAAATAACCTTCTGCTATGGATCCCTTCGGACGATTCATATTTCTTACATAAGATTTTAAAGTCTGAATATTTCTCTCAATAGGATACATCCATCAGCAAAACACTGAGCCTCCAAGTGCAACTTTTTCCATAAGGTGCATGGTAAGATGCATCATAATCATGAAAAATGATGGTGGAAATATCTTCTCCAGATCACATAATATAGTCACCATCCTTGCCTTCATTTTCTTCACATCTTTCTTAAGCAACCTCTTTGCACAAATATCTCTGTAAAAATTGCAAAGATGAATAACAGTCATTCTGATATTTTTTGGCAACATGCGGTGAATAGCTATTAGGATCAATTCCTGCATCAGCACATGATAATCATGAGTCTTCAATTCTCCAAGTTTGACATCCTTACTATTCACATGTTTGAGTATCCATCAGGAACATTTATGTTCTCCAACACACGAAGAAATATGGACCATTCAGAGGCATTCATAACATAGCATGCATGAGGGAACCTTTCACTATTCTCCTCCTACCAGCTCTGGATGGAGTGATCTTCTAATACCCTATTCTTTTAAGTCAAATCGAGAATTCAAGTCATCCTTAGTCTTATCTTTGATATTTAAGATTGTTGCCAATAGGAGCTCGCACACATTCTTTTCAATATGCATTACATCTAAACAATGGCGCAATAAATTTGTCTCCCAATATGGCAAGTCAAAGAAGATGCTCTTTTTCCTCCAATTAAAGTGTATGTCATGTTTCTTTGATCGACGCTTCTTCTTTTTACCATCAATCGGATCATTTTTTTCAAATTCAACACTGACACCATCGAACTCTCTAAGTACATCACTTCCAAACATCCGACTAGGCGCCTCACCTTCTTCAATAGTGCCATCGAAGGAGCATGCATCCCTTTTGTATGGATGGTTTTGATGGAGGAGACGTCGATGTCCCATATAGCTAAAGCTCCTCCGATGTGTCAACCTTCTAGATCGGATATTTTTTCCACAAATCGGATATACTAGCTCACCTTTGGTGCTCTAACCCAACATTAGGACATAGGCTGGAAAATCATTTATTGTCCACAAAAATGCTGCGCTTATGGAGAATCACTCATTCAACAAAGCATCAAACATTGGAATACCTTGAATGCTTCATAACTATTTCAGCTCAGCAATAAGAGGCTGCAAATAAACATTAATATCATTACCAATCTCCATCGGTCCAGGGATGAGCACTGTCATGAAAGCAAAGAATTTTTTCATACACATCTACGGTGGAAGGTTGTAAACATGAATAAATACTGGCCATACACTATGGACGATATTCATATGGTTGAATGGATTGAAATCATCGTACGACAAGCCCAACCTCACATTACGTATCTCATGTGCGAAGTCAGGATGTAATTCATTAAACTTCTGCCATGCCTCTCCATCGACTGGATGCCTCAATGCACATTTTTTGTTCGGTCCTCTTCATGCCATCTCATGTCCTTCGATGTCCTTGCCAACATAAACAACTTTTGTAGTCTCAAAATTAAAGAAAAGTACCACATCAACTTTTGAGATACACGAGTCGATGTACCATCTTTATTCTTTTCCATCTTGACACATCGTACCGCATGCACTCATTTTGGTTGACATCTCCCTCCCAATAGAGCATGCAATCATTGGGACATGCATGTATCTTAGTGTAAGCAAAGCTCAACTATTCAATAATCTTTGATGCCTCATAATTATTCTTCAAAATTTGTGCATCGTCTGAAAGAATGTCTTCCAAAAGCTCTAATATGCAGTTCACTTCATTATTTCTGAACCCATTAAAATATTTTGCATGATACAACAGAATTAAGAACTCCAGCTTCACCATCTTTTCACATCTGGGATACAATGAAATATTAGCATCCTTCATCAACTTACGGACCTTCTCTACATCCTCACTGTTTATCATTCTACCAACCATAGGATCAGGCATGGACGTAGATGCACCATCATTGTGGCCAACAAATGAAAAAATATCATAAATCATTTGTTCCACTCCTCCATCATGTCGATCACCTTCTTGTGGTCTATCCTCACTATGTTGGTTCCAATAAATTTCATAATCAACTTTAAAGCCATAAATAGTGAGGTGATCATTTATATCTTGATGAGGTAGTCATGGTCCACCCATACACTTTTTACAAGGATATTGGATCAGTTCATGATCCCCAAATTTTTCTATAGCAAAATCAAAAAATTTTTGAAGTCCAGCCTTATATTCTGGCGAGAGCCTACTAAACTTCATCCATCCCTTATCCATTTTAAAAATAATGATACTGCAATTAAATCATTTGTCGAACTTAAGTTATATACTAATGCATTATAAACAAATATACAATAAATACATCATATCACCAACTAATAGGTAAAGATAGGTCCTATCCCATTCAGAAATTGCATTAATTCTATAGGTTCAATATAGTAATCAAATGATATGCAATAGAAATCAAATAAAATTTTGGCAGTATTTTTTTTAGTTCTCTCATGTAGGGAGAATAAAAGAAAAATACTATCCAAAATTTCATTCGAAATCGTTAGCATACCATTTGATTACTGCAACTACCTATAGAATTATCTATAATTTTCAAACCATCCAAATTGGACAATCAATTGATCATTGTACATAATTCTCTCATCCATACAATTATATATAATTGTACGAATGTCGGAGATTATGTACACTAATCAATTGATGGGTCTATCATTATGCAATGTAATAAACAAAAATAATAAGATATAAACATCCAGAAAATATTATCCAATAAATTTTATAATATGAATTACATTCATAAATAATTAAGGATGAGTAACAGTCGTAGATCTGATCTCTTGCGCAAACTTGAGTGTTAATCTAGAAATCTGAAAGAAGAACGAAGTAGATAATGGTGGCACCTTAGAACTTAAAGTTGGAACCTTAGAGAGACATATCAAATTCTGTTCGCACCAATCGAGCCAGCTCACTCAGAAGCCGAGCTGGCTCTGTGCCTGAGACATCTAGCTTCGTGCCTGAGACATCTAGCTCCAATCCTCCTCCAGCCGGCTTGATCTCGATCTGAGCCGGCTTGGCTGCATATCTGAGCCGATGCGACTGTGTGCCATCTCCTGTTCTTGGCTGTCTTCGCCCTTCCCTCATCTTTTTGACTACCCATCTTTCACTCAATCTCCATCGCCGGTGAGGTCGGACTCCCTTCCTGATCCCTCTCTCCCTCTCTCGATCTTCCTCTCTCCCTCTCTCGATCTCATCCCTCGTCGGCGAGGCCGGACCCCCTCCCTCCCTCTCTCCCTCTCTCGATCTCATCCCTTACCGATGATGGCGGCGAGACTGGACCGCATCCCTCCCTCTCTCCCTCTCTCAATCTCCCTCGTCAATGACATCAGCGAGGCCGAACCCCTTCTAACCCCTCCCTCCCTCTCTTACTCTCTCAATCTTCCTTGTTGGCGAGGTTGGACCCCCCTCCCTCCTCTCTCTCTCTCTCTCTCTCGATCTCCCTCGCCAACGAGGGCGGTGAGGTCAGACCCCCTCCCTCCCTCTCTCCCTCTCTCTTTCTTAGTTTTGGGTCCCAAAATTGGATCCGGATACCAAGGATCCATTAGGATTCAGGTCTAGTACTTCAAGTACGGACCCATCGGATATTCGGGTTTGGGTCCAATATCAGTAATTAAAATCGGGTCTGGATCTGAATATCCAGGTTCTGATCCGAACCCAACCCATTAATAGGTCTAGTCCAATAATTAATAAATAATACTAGAAAATTAAAATAAAAAATATAACTACGACTATAGAGAAGAGGTCACACCGAAAGCTCCAAGGATCATCGGCGATGGCACTGGAGAAAGACGACGGTGCTAAATGTAACCTGCAAAACAATAGCAAGATAGTGAGATAGAGAGAGAAGAGAGAAAGAGAAAGAGAAAAGAGAGAGGGGGGGGGGGGCGAAGGGGCGTCGTGATGGGAAGGCCAAGGATGGGGAGGGCAGGGGCGAGCGGCTGGGGATGGGGAGGGCAGGGGGTGGCGAGCAACCGGGGATGGAGAGGGGGGGGGGTGGGTGGGCGGCGGTCGGGGATGGGAGGGTAGGGGGCGAGCGGCCGGGGAGGGCAAGGTGTGGGCGGTAGGGGGCGGCTGGGGATGGGGAGGGTAGGGCGGTGGCGATCGGGGATGGGGAAGGCAGGGGCGGTGGTGGCCGGGGATGGGGAGGGCATGGGACAGAAGCGGTTGGGATGGGGAGAGCGGCGATGGGCGGTCGTGGCTGGGGATAGGGAGGGCAGGAGGCGAGTGACCAAGGAGGGCAAGGGGTGGACGATCGGGGATGGAGAGGGTGGAGGGCGGGCGATCGCGGTCGGGGATGGATGGAGTCTCACCGACGATGGAGAGGAGGGGGAGAGAGAGAGCGCACGAAAGAAAAAAAAATTAAGAATTTTTAACCTAACCTACAGCAGCAATTTTTGATCCACTACCGTAAATCTATAGCAGCGGTTATGGTAAACCGTTGTAATAGATCTACGACAGCGATTTTTAGTAATCACTACCGTAGGTTGAAAATAAATTTTTTCTTATTTTTTTAAAATATTATATAATTTTAAAATTTAATACTCATCTTTACTGTTCATTATCTAAATAATTATCATTAGAATATCGTCACAAAAGATCACCTCGATCCGATGGCCCTTGCTTCATCGATCAGAAAAATTTGATTTTGACGATCACGAACGATAATGCAATGACTGATAGATAGAGATCTTCAATCTATTTAAAAATCTGTAATGATGATCTTGATGATATTTGTAGTATACTATCAAAGTTTTACTTCAATCGAATATCGTTATTATGATCAATTTAGTACAAAATAATTTCGGCCATTAAATTAGAAATAAGTGATCAAAGGGCTAAACGGCATCCAATTATGAGATAATTTTTTAGTTAAATGATCTTTGCTATAATTTTAATCATTTTATATGATGATGATAGTAAAATTTAAATCATTTTTATATGAACTATTCACATTAAGTAGATATTGCAAAAGCACGAGCATATATATATAACAACCAATAGAGTTTAAGAATGGTTATCAAACGACGTATAATTTTAGATCATTCTTAGTCTCATGAGTTAAATTTTACAATCACCACTATAAAAAATAATTAAAGTAGTAGCCAAGATCGTTTATAAAAAAAATTATCTCATAATTGGATACCGTCTGGTCCTTTGATTACTCGTTTATCATTTAACGACCGAAATTAATCTATACTAAATTAACCAAAATAAAGATATCTGATTAAAGTAAAACTTTGATAGTACGCTATAAATATAACAAAGATCATCATTGCAAATTTTTGAATCTATCGGAGGTCTCCATCTATCAGATCACGTCATTCATGGTCGTCGAAATCAAATTTTTCTGATCGATGAAGCTGGGACCATCAGATCGAGATGATCTTTTGTAATGATACTCTAATGATAATTAGTTAGATAATGAATGATGAAGACGGATATTAAATTTTAAAATTATATATTATTTAAAAAGAATAAAAAAAATATATTATAGTGGTTATAAATAATCACCGTCATAGATCAACGTATAACAGCGGTTACAAGAAATCACTGCTATAGGTTGGATATATGATAGTGGTTATAAGGAACCGCTGCTATAGGTCGAACATATAGCAGCGGTTACAAAAAATCGCTGTCATAGGTCAGACTATGGCAGCGATTTATTGTAACCACTGCTATAAGTCGGATCTATGGTAGCAGTTCCTTATAACCGCTGTCGTAGACTCTATTACATGGTTTCAAAAATTGCTGTCATAATATGCGCTGCCATAGGCTCTTTTTGTAGTAGTGCTATTAAATATAGAGATTTAGCTTTCAAATCGATGGAGTACCATGCTCTATTTGTAGATAATTTATTAGATGTAATCCGATGGATCAATTCAGATATCAAAATATATTATTTTTTTAAAAAATAAAAATATTATTTTTAGAAAAATAAATTAATATGTTATTATTTTTTAAATTAAAAAATGATATGTTATCTTTTTAAAATAATAATAAAATATTTTTTTTAAAAAATACTATTATTATTTTTATAAAATTTTATTTTTTAAAATAATATTTTTTAAAAAATATTATTTTCATCTCTTATCCATCTCTTGCATTTATTTTTAAAATATTTTTTTTAATTTTTTTTAAATACTATTTTATTATTATTTAAAATAATATTTTAAATTATTATTAATAATATATTTTTTCTTCCTCTCTTTCCTTCCCTTCCTTCCATCGCCTCCCCCCACCCCCCATCCCCACTGCGTGCAGCCTAGGTTGCGGCCATCCACATTGCCCCTATCATGATGCTGCCCCACCGTCGTCTGTGCCGTACCCACAGTCCGCACGACCACCAAACCCCCTCCCCTCCCCTTTCTCGGCTCCGACACCACCAACCCCCTTCCCATCCCCTCCCCCAGCTCCGATGCCGCCAACCCTCCTCACCTCCTCTCCTTGGCCCCCGGCACCTCCCATGCCTCCCTCACCCCACGCGACCATCCCCCATACCCTCCGCAGCCCTGCCCTCACATGGAGGAGGAGGCCTCCCCACAACCCCCGCCCCTGCCGTGTGAGGCCCAAGTCACGATTGTCTGCGTCGCCCCTACTGCGGCGCTGCCCCACCACCATCCTTGCCACACCCACCATCCATGCCACACCTAGCACGTACAACCACCAAGTCTCCTCCCCTCCCTAGCTCCGGCACCACCAACCCTCTATTAGATGAGTGCTCTAGAAGCTAGATTGATCGATACTTTATAAAATACTTTCTAAAGATATTTTTATAATTTTAATTTAAAATTAATAAAAAAATTATTTTTTTATCACATTGTATATTTAAAGTATCTGTGATACATCCTTTGAGTTAACGAGCATGATAATGCATATTTTTAAGAGTTAAAAATTTAAGGCATGTGTTATCATAATTAACTCTTAAACTGCTCTCGATCGTAGGATCATCATAAGGATGGTGATCGATCTAGAAGATCGATGTGTGATTACTTCCTTAGGATAGATAAATCTTGAGTCTACGGTATGGAGACACCGGAGTGAGAGTATAGATACTTGTTGAGAATAAGAGTACTGAGCGTGACCATCTCGAGCAATCATAAGAAAGTCTACCTTCTCATTGATGATTAGCTCGATGCTGTAGTTGTATGCCTGGTTTTTTAACTTGAGGTGCATCGAAAGTTCACCTTGAGTGTGTTATAATTTGACTACACCATAACTTGGTCTCCTAGTCATTCAGAATTTTGAGGTGTATGTTGGCTATAGCATATTCATTATAGAAATTAGATCACACCAATAGGAGATCTATCAACCTCGATAGAGAAGTAGTTCTATGATGATCATGAGATCGAGTTCTTAAGCCAATGGCCATGGTAATGTGAATTAATAAAAAGAGTTTCTATTAGGATTTCACATTGGACTCGAATTGAATGATTCATTCATATTATGTTGTTAGATCTAACGAGTTCATCTTGACCTTGATCTTGTCAGGACTCATGATAAAAGAACCCAATCACACAGGTAGTTGCACCGAGAGGTTCATTTTCGATTTTGATGGGTTATCACTACATACTGCTAGGTATCACTAGTGGATTTTAGGATTAATTAGAATTGTCTTGATGATCGATAATTCAAATTGAATGAATTCAAAGAGTTTTAGTCCATCAAAAGATATTTCGATAATATTGATGATGGAGATCATGATATATCCCATTACCATATAGAACTGAATCTAATTGGATCACACAAACAAGGGTTTGGATCTGGATATCATCAATTGGGTTAATCCGGTTCGATTGATTTGGATTAGATCCAATCATGTTCAAGAAAATCATGCTAGCATACGATTGGACCTAATTTTCTTCTTTTGTTATCTCTCTGGTTCATATTGACTGAGTCAAATTGAAGTTGGCTCATTCAAAAATTTTGTATGAATTTATCCTGATCTGACTAGAGCTTGTCCAGGTTAGATCGAGGCTTGTTCTGATCAGTTTAGGACTTGTCTTAAAATCATAAAAGGGCATTAGGACCAGACCCGATTTTGCAGGAATTGAGGGAAGGGCATGCACCTCCTAGAGATTTTCTAGGAGCACGCACCCTAGATGGATTCATAAGAGGAGAGAGGGCACACGTCCCCCTTGGTGTGTGCCCCATATGGATAACGTGGAGGTGCCCCATTCAAAAAGTGTTTGAATGGATCAAAGAGACTTGATGAGATCACACACTTTGGCGATAAAAGCCTTGCACCAAGCCCTCTTCCTTATCCTTTATTAGCACCACTCTTATGGTGTTTTGGGCGACATAACTAGATGAAGATCTGGTGTTTGGCATGAAGATCAGAATTAGAGTCCCTTTATTTCAAGCAAATAGTTGCTTGAAGTTTTAGGACTCAAAGGATGGCACAGGAGTCTATAAAAAGACCCATGAGCCCTAGGGTTTTATAAGCCCAATTGTCCATGCCCAAAGGCTGCCCCTTTCTCCATCTCCATGCCTCCCTCCTCTGCTCTTCTACCTCTTCTCCATATCTAAAAGGTTGGGTGAAATAGCATCAAATGTTGAGAGCTATTGGCACAAAGACAAGTTAAGAAGATTCCGATCAAGAGACGAACGTGCTGCCATTGAAGTTTTGTTCAAAGGCTCTACAGATTGATTCCAGATCTAATCTTTTAAGATCAGATCTAGAAGGAGAGGGTGTTCAGATCCAACATGAGTGGACTTCGATAGAGGCCAAGCCTGTGCGTGACTCAATCAGAATCTAAGATCATTTATCAGATCATCACAGTGGATAAACGATTTACCTGATCAGATAATATTAGATATTACTATTGTTATTTTAATTTTAGATTTTATATTTAGATCGATCTAATCAAATCAGATTAAGGCATTCTCCTTGGCTATCTAGTCATAAGAGTAAGAAGGGTTTAAAGGCCTTCTCTTCCCATTCGATGGGATGCTCTTATGGCGTGTAGGGGTGCTGCGCATTTGTCCTTAATCAGAAATCAAAATTTGCTTTTCTACAAAATCCTAGAATCTAAAATCCTAGGATCTTTGATGCAAGTTTTATTTTATGAACCCTTGGACTTAATTAAGAATTAATTTTATGAAATAAAATAGATCTAAAAATTATGAATTTTTAGATCTAAGACACCTTCATAAAATATGGGTTCAGGTATGGGTAGCTTAATTAAGTCAAGCGGTTGATCAAACCAAATCAAGAGTTAGTTAGGTGAGATCAAAAGTGCTTAGATTTGATCAGTCCATTAGATGTAAGTCTTAGTCAAGGTCGACTCATAGTCATATATGGTTGGCCACTTTAAGATTTAATTTAGCTCCATGGTTTGAGCCTGGATTGTAGGCTAATCTGATCAATTCTGGTCAGACAAGTCAGTGTCTAAGATAAGTTTGACAGATACGATCGGTGGTCATTAATTGGGACCTACTAGATCTAAATACATTCATGATAAGTTAATAGCATATAACTCCCACCGATATCACTTATCTGGCTAATTAGGTCGACCCAGTTCTAGATTGAGGTGGCTAACGATTCGAGCTAACCCATGCCACTAGGTTAGTTATAACCATTATGACTAAATCGAGTCTAAGAGACCTAAATCAAATCTCTCTAAGAAAATATTAAGTCAAGTGGTCTTCCACCATTATAGTTATACGGGTCCTTTCCGAAATTGATTGTTCTCACTTAGATACAGTAGTTCAGTTGCACTGAAAAGATGCAACCACATCCATTAGGCATAGGATGTTACAAATTGGAGGATGGGTTAGGCTCAATATTTTGAATATGGTGAGGGTCCCAATCAAAAATTCAATTCGAGCAAACGGTGGGTCTGGCTTAACTAAGGAGTGAAGCAATATTTTGGGCATGATGAGCTTCATAAATTAGAGACCAAGTTTGGATGCATCATGTTTAGAAAAATATTGGACAAAAATTATTCACTCATCGGTTGATCCATTACCAATAATTATTAGGTGAGGTGGTGAGCCAGTCAGTGAGACCGCATCACCCACTAAAAATTATTAATCGTGAAGACTTTCACATCTCTACTAAGAGAGTATAGGGATATGAGAAAATAATGAAAGCTTAAATTTATTTAAAAATAAAATTTTTAAATAAATTGGTCAAGTCAAATTACAAGTCTAACTAGAAATTTTGACTCTCTATAGAAAAATATCTGCATCAAACCTCCTAGTCCGAATCCTAGATACCCATAGACTAACCAGACCCAAGTATAAGGATTGACTCAGAACTTGAAAATTATTTTAAGTTTTGAAAAACTGTCCTATGTTTTGGATCATGAACTTTCCACTCTGCTAACTCGTTCGACCACTGATCAGAGAGCATCTCATGAAAAGTGATCTGACGATGATAACAAGATCAAGTGCTACATGTTGGGCTCAATGTCAGATGAGTTGCGGCACCAATATGAAGACATCAAGACTACATGCCAAATATTGGCTCACCTGCAAGAATTATTTGGTGAATAGAGTCATGCAATGCATTATCAAGTCTCGAGAAAACTTTTTAAGGCATAGATGCATAATGGACAGTCGGTTCAAGATCATTGCCTAGCAATGATCAAGAGCCTAGAAGAGCTTGAGAAGCTCGATGTCATAATGGACAAGGATCTGTAGATTGATGTGATCCTGTAGTCCTTGATTGATTCATTTGGACAATTTATAATGAACTTCCATATGAATAAGCTCCAATGCATCTTGGCTGAGTTAATGAATATGTTGGTTACTATTGAGCAAAATATGAAAGGTTCAAAGGGCTCAATTCTTGTTGTGGAGTAGACTTTCTCCAAAAGAAAGTCTTTGGAAAAGAAAAGAAGTCGGAGAAGAAATAGAATGTTGAGGGAAAGAAGAAGAGAAAATCAAAGAAGAATGATGCATGCTAATCTATCGCTATGGCAAGTGCACTAGTCGATCAAGTAATAAAGTAAGTAAGTAGAGTATCGTCCCTAAAGAATTAGAAAATAAATACTAAAAATATTTTTTTTCAAACTTTATTTAGAGAATCGATTTATGAGAATTAAAAAAAATAAAAAAAATAAAAAATAAATTAATAAATTACAAGGAGATAGAGAGAGTGTAATTTATTAGGGTTTAAATTCAAGAGCAAAGATTACTAAGGCAATCAGTTCACCAACTCAATCAATACAATATTTAAGTAATCATACACATTAGGTTAACTTTGTTTCATACGATGATGGAGTTTCCTAGATTATTTACTATTCTTTGGTCCAAGCGTAGCAAAATTATCAATATTTATTAACTATCCTTTGATTCAGATATAATTTAAATAAATACTGATGCATTAAGTTTTATAAAACTCTCTAATTAAAATACATTACATCCAAAGTATATTAAAATTTCTGCATGCATATAAATTCTAATTTGATTCATGATACAAGATAAATAAATCAAGAAGTATCGATATAGACGTACTTCCATATCATCTATGTCCATCAAATCAATTAGAAGATGACCAGTAATCTAAAAGCATTAAGAATAGATTTATATACTCCTCATGAATAAAATATAAAATTTAAAAATAAATCATACTAAAAATTACATCAAAAAAGTAGCTACATCTTAGCCTTAGTAAAAAAATATAGTTCATGGCAAATGGATCAAAAATAATAAATAAAATATAAAGCATGAAGAAATTCAAACAAAAATATGTTTGTTGCTAAAATTGGTTGTCCGTTGCTCTTGATGTGGAGAACTTTGAAGAAGAAGAACCACTTGATCAATATGCTGGATATCGAAGATGAACTGCGAAGAAGGAAGAAAGAAAAGAAAATAAACAAAAAAGAAAGAAAAAGAAAAATAACTCTCAACCTCCCTCTTTGTTCTCCCATCTAGCTCTCTGTCTCTCTTCTAGGTTCTCTCTAAAACCTCCTCTCAAACCCTCTCTCCTTTTTCTCTTCCATTAACTCTTGGTTGTCGGCCTTTAAATAGGCTAAAGGTGGTTTTTGGATCGAAATCCCATTGAAATCCTAAAAAAATTGGGTTTAAAACTCTTAAAATAAGTCAACGAGAACTCTAAATCATTCTGATCACTGGATGGTGATCAAACAGTCAAAAAAATCACTCAAAAATCCTTTTTAAAATCCAAATCAAGTTAAAATTGATTACAACCATCCGATTGAAGCTGATGATGGAATCTAGGCCATACGATCGCATAGAAGAAGCCTCAGGTGTTAGTTAAAAATCGGGATCTCATGCTGACCGTCGAATCCTGATCGGAAGCTGCATCTGCCATTCACCAGTGCCTTAATCCCAACCGTTCGATCAAATCCCAGTGCCACCTAACCGTCAGATCACGAAGTCGCGTTGAGTAGACCACGCGCGAGCTGAGTTCATCGTGCACCATCAAATTTTTAGCCAATCCGAGCGTGCACCGCCATGTGAATTCTTGATATTGCCCTTGGCCTGGTTACTGCAGTGGTCCACCGTACGCCATAAAAATTCTAATGTTAGCAGAGCATCAATGCGGCATCAGCAGGTGGTCAATTTAGCGATCAGGCCAGGCCGATTTGCACTGAGCCAGTTTGAACCAGACTGGCTGGCTCTTTTTTTCTTTGAAATTCAATTTTGGGTTTAATTTAACTCTGTTTTTCTTCAAACATGTTTTATCTGGACCAGAAAATTAAGCTCTTCACATTGGTGGCCTTCTTTCCTACATAAGATCAATAAAAATATTAAATTTTTAAAAATAAAATAAATTATTTTATAATTTAATACTTTTATTAGTGTATTTTTAGCACTTATCACACCCCCTAACTTAGTCATTGCTAGTCCCTTAAAATGCTTTATTTATCACCATGTTTCAATAAGATCCTCCTTCATAAAAATAAACCTAAGATTAATGATCAAAAAATTTAGAAAATATCACTAAGTATTGAGCTTCAGCAGCAAATTTTGTAATCAGTACAATTAGAAACTTTCTTAGAGTACATCTAAAGATCTACAGCACTTGTATTCATGATGACTAACTTAGCATTTCGATGTTAATTTAAAGAACAAAAGTATTTTCTCTTATCACCTATTTTGATTAATTTTCTATTCATTCCCAAGTCAAGCTCATGAATTAAGATAGCTTTCACACTGCCTCTCTTTTTTTTTCTCATTTTTTCTTTTTTTTTTGTATGCTAAGTATCCTGGCCTTTCCTCCACTATTTGACGTGAACCTTCATACTTGACTTAGGTGTAGAGAGCCAGTTACTAAGCTTCAAGCAATCCACATATACTCTATCTTTTGCATTTTTATTTTGGTAGATAGCTCTTTTCTTAAATTTAAATTTCTTTGATTGGAATGTATATTAACCATCAATTTTCAGTGATAATTGAATCCTCAGTTAGCCTTATAATGAACACCTACTTTACCTTGTTAGTATGCATGTGCAATTAAAAGTGCTAATAGTCTTTAAGTGATCTAAGTAGGCTTTTAAATGTCAGACCAACTAATCTACTTCTTTATCTCGCTATATTTATTAGTAAATATTTCTAACTTTTATTACTTTTTCTAGTCTATCTTACTCAAGATTTTTTTTCTTGACATATTTTTTCATATATATTTTATTTTTTTAATATTTTTTAATAAATTTTTTTTCTATCTTTCAACTTATTCTACATTATCTCAATGGAGAAAGAAAAAGTAAAGATGCAATAAGAGACAGGAAAGAATACACCTATACTATTTGTCCAAACTGGTTCTTTGAAGCTTTGCGAACTAGCTCGAGCTCTCTTTTTCTTTCTCTACAAAATTAAAAATGCACACCAAAGCAATAAAAGAGCAACAAGAATTTACTAAAAAAAAAAAGAAAAGGATCAAAACTAAAAAGAAAAGAAATAATCTATCTAGTAGTTCTAATTTATAGTCTTTAGTTTGACTTTCTTAATGCTCTAAATTGGATCAATCCGATGCCACTTCAATCGGTATAGCTGCATGTTTGGCCGAACCCTCTTTCAATTGGATACTGCTAGCTTTACTAGTCTCAAACCTATTTTCTACAAAATTCTCATATACTGATTTGTTAATAACATCAATTCAAAAATAAGTTTGATTATCATCAGAATATTTAGTATCTTTAAAAATATATAAAGTCACTTGTTCATCTTAGACTCTAAGAATTAATTTTTCTTATTGAACATCTATTAAAGCTCCTCCAGTAGCTAAAAAAAGTCTTCCTAAGATAAGGAGTACATTAATATCTTCTTCCATATTAAGAATAATAAAATCAATAGAAAAAATAAACTCATTTACCTTTACCAAGATATCCTCCACTATACCTCTTGGATATTTAATGGATCTGTCAGCTAGCTAAAGGGTGATAGTGGTAGGCTTCGATTCTCCTAGACCCAGCTTCTTGAAAATAAAGAAGGCATGTGATTAATACTTGCTCCTAAATCACATAAGACTTTATCAAAACTACAATCATCAATAATGCAAGGGATAGTAAAACTCCCTGGATCCTTTAGCTTCTATGGTAATTTATTTTGAAGTATTGCTGAACACTCTTCATTCAAATTTATTTTCTCATACTCCTTCAGCTTCTTATTTATTAAAATTTTTTTGAGAAACTTGGCATACCTGGACATCTGAGTGATAGCATCTATAAAAAAAATATTAATATATAAATTCTTTAAAATACTAAAAAAGTTAAAAAAAATTTTATCTGGATGTCGTATTTGTTTTTCTGGAAATGGTAGTGGCGGCACGTAGGACCATATTAGGATCAGCAAATTTTATACCTAGAGACCATCCATCTGCTGGTTATTTTGGTGACTGACAAATTTTAGTTGGTTGTTTTGTAGTTTTCTCTTCAGTCTTTTTGTCTTGATGTGGCTCCTCTAGCTCTTTATCGCTTCTTAGGATGATGGCATTTACTTACTCTCTTGGATTGATCTCTGTGTTGCTCAGCAAGGATCCTTATGATCTCTCGGAGATTATCTGGGCCATTTATCCTACTTGCATCTCCAAGTTTCGAATTGCTATTGGTTGGTCCTGCCTGAGTTTGGTTTCCAGATTTCTTATGGCTGCTTCTTGACTTTGCATGAATTTTATCTTCATATTCTTCATAGCTGCTTCTTGATTTTGCATAAATTTAATGAGCAACTCCTCCATGTTGGGCTTCTTTTTAGGTGCTTGGAATCTCGAGGATGGTTGCTATGCTGCATTTTGATTCCTCTATGAGAAGTTTGGATGCTGCCTCCATCCTTGGTTGTAAGTGTTGTAGTAGGAATTATTTTGCTGAGGCTTGAAAAATTTACCAAGATAGTTAGCTATATCAGGAGCTTTAGCAAAAGGATTATCTATCTAGCATTTGTTTGTATCATGTCCTCCTCCACACAGCTCATAAGTGATGCTCTGTACATGCATAACTGCTCCCTTCAAGTTGTTGAGTTTAGCCTAAAAAGCTGCAATCTTTGCTATTAAAGTTGGGATGCTATCTACTCCATATATAGCTACTGGTCTTCTCGGCATCATGCAATCTGCTTGCCACTGATAGCTATTTGATGCCATTTAATCGATCATATCAAAGACTTCTTTTTTCATTTTTTAATTAATGGTGTCTCATGCTGCTGCATCAATCATAGAACGATTAGTAGAAGATAAATTATTGTAAAAAATTTATACCTAAAGCCAAACGGGTAATTGATGGTGTGGACATCTTCTCAGCAATTTCTTGAAATACTCCTAGGCCTTATATAGTGTCTCCATGTCCATCTGCACAAAAAAAAGTAATATCATTGCGCATTTTTGCAGTCTTAGAAGGTGAAAAGTATTTAGCTAAGAACTTCTGGGCTAGAACATCCCAAGTAGTGATTAAACTTGCAGGAAGAAAATGAAGCCAACTTTTAGCTTTATCCCATAAAGAAAAAGGAAAAAGTCTTAATCTAATAGCATCATCCAACATTTCATTAATTTTAAAAGTATTACAAAGTTTAAGAAAATTAGAAATATAGGCATTCAGATCATCATGCACGTGTTCACTGAATTGGATAGTTGATTGAATCATCTGAATCATTATCGATTTTATTTTGAAGTTATTTGCTTGCATAAGCGATCTCCCGATGCTCGAAGCTGCATCGGCTATAGATGGTGTGATGTAATCATTTAATAAATAATGTACTACTTGAATAGCTTCTTATCATCCTTCTGCCGCCATATCTTCTCCCAAATTGATATCGTTTGGATCTTCGATTGTCATATTTCTTTTTTGATATAGTCTTTTGATTGTCCTCTCAATTTCTGAGTCAAAAGATAGTAAATCACTATGTCCAGTATGTGTCATGTACTGAACATAAATCTAAAAAAAAATAAGAACAAAAATTAAAAATTAAATTCTAAAGTAAAGGATCAAAATTTTAATATTATTTTGGACACAATCCCCGGCAACGGTACCAAAAACTTGATGCATGCTAATCTATCGCTACGGCAAGTGCACCAGTCGATCAAGTAATAAAGTAAATAAGTAGAGTATCGTCTCTAGAGGATTGAAAAATAAGTACTGAAAATATTCTTTCCTAAGCTTTATTTAGAGAATCGATTTATGAGAATTAAAAAAAAAGAAAAGAAAATAATTTAATAAATTGCAAGAAGATAGAGAGAGTGTAATTATTAAAATTTAAATTTAAGAGCAAAAGTTACTAAGACAATCAGTTTACCAACTCAATCAATACAATATTCAAATAATCACGCAAATTAGGTTAATTTTATTTCATGTAACGGTGGAGTTTTCTAGATTATTCACTATCCTTTGATTCAGACATAGCAAAATTATCAATATTTATTAACTATCCTTTAGTTCAGACATAATTTAAATAAATACTGATGTATTAAGTTTTGTAAAATCCTTTAATTAAAATACACTGCGTCCAAAGTGCACTAAAATTTTTGCATGCGTATGAATTCTAATTCGATTCATGATACAAGATATATAAATCAAGAAGCATCAACATAGACGTACTTGGTCCGTATCATCTATGTCCATCAGATTAATTAGAAGATAGTCAGTAATCTAAAAGCATTAAGAACAGACTTATATACTCCTCATGAACAAAATATAAAATTTAAAAATAAATCATACTGAATATTGCATCAAAAGAGTGGCTACACCTTAGTCTTAGTAAAAAAAAATTAGTTCATGATAAAAGAATAAAAAATAATAAATAAAATAAAAAGCATGAAGAAATTTAAACAAAAATATGTTTGTTGCTGAAATTGATCGTCCGTTGCTCTTGGCATAGAGAACTTTGAAGAAGAAGAATCGCCTGATCAATATGCTGGATGTTGAAGATGAACCACGAAGAAGAAAGAAAGAAAGAAAAATAAACAAAAAAGAAAGAAAAAGAAAAAAAAAAGAAAAATAACTCTCAACCTTCCTCTTTAATCTCTCCCAGGTTCTCTATCTCTCTCCCAGGTTCTCTATCTCTCTCCTAGGTTCTCTCTAAAATCTCTTCTTAAACCCTCTCTCCTCTTTTTCTTCTATTAACTCTCGGTTGTAGGCCTTTAAATAGGCTAGAGATAGTTTTTGGGTTGAATTCCCATTGAAATCCTAAAAAAATTGGATTTAAAACTCTTAAAATAAATTAAAGAGAACTCTGGATTGTTCTGACCGCTGGATGGTGATTGAAGGGTCAAAAAAATCACTCAAAAATTCTTTTTAAAACCCAAATCAAGTCAGAATTGATTACAACCATCCGATTGAAGCTAATGGTGGAATCTAGGCCGCATGATCGCGTAGAAGAAGCCTCAGGCGTTAGCTAAAAATCGAGATCTCATGCTGACCGTCGGATCCTGATCGGGAGCTGCATCCATCGTCCGCCAGCACCTTAATCCTAGCCATTCGATCAAATCTCAGTGCCACCTGACCATCGAATCACAAAGTCACCCTAGGTAGACCGCGCGCGAGCCGGGTTCAACGTGCACCATCAAGTTTTTAGCCAATCCAAGCATGTGCTATCGTATGAATTCTCGATATTTCCCCTGGCCTGGTTACTGTAGCGATCCACCGTATGCCGTAAAAAATTCTATCGTTAGTAGGGCATCAGCAAGCAGTGGGTTTAGCGGTCGGGTCAAGCCAGTTTGCACTATGCCAGTTTGAACCGAACCGACCGGCTTTTTTTTTTCTCTTTTTCTTTGAAATTCAATTTCAGGCTTAATTTAACTCCATTTTTCTTCAAACTTATTTCATCCGGATCAGAAAATTGAGCTCTTCATATTGATGGCCTTCTTTCCTACATAAAGTCAATAAAAATATTAAATTCTTAAAAATAAGATAAATTATTTTATAATTTAATACTTTTATTAGTATATTTTTAGCACTTATCAAAGAAGATCGTGAATAAAAAAAAATATTTTCACTACAACATCGATGGCGTACCTAGCCAGCCTAAAAAATAAGAAGGAGATAGGTCCTCCTAGAGGTATGCTTGTCATTGAGACTAACTTTGCGGTTTCTTCTGCATCTAGTTGGGTGCTTGACTCTGGTTCTAGTACTAACTTGTATACTTCTATGTAGGATCTTGAGGAAAGCAGAAGGCTGAGAGATAGTAAGATGATTTGCACATCAAAAATTAAGTAAGAGTTGCTGCTGTGGTCATGAAAATCTATCCTCTTCGACTACCATCTGGATTAGTCTTAGTTTTTAGAAATTATTATTTTATGCCCGCTACAAGCAGAAATTTAATTTCTATTTTATGTTTAGCATAAGAAAACTATGTAATTAGTTTCTTTAAGGACTACTGTATAATTCTTTATGAAATAAAGAAAATTATAAGTGGTTTCTTAATTAATAGTCTCTATCAGTTACATATAGATGTTTCCATTTTTAATATCAAGCAAAACGTGAATGCCATAGGAATAAAATAACATAGGGATAGTATCAATGAAAGGTATCTATGGCACCTTAAGTTAGGTCATATAACTGAAGACAGGATTAACAAATTAGAGAAATCTGGATTAATGGATCCATTGACTTTCGAGTCATATCTGATTTATGAATCATGCCTTCAAGATAAAATGACCAAGCTCTCTTTTATAGAATATAGAAAAAGGGCCATAGACCTACTTGCCCTGGTACATACAGATGTGTACGATCCATTCGATGTGCCAGCTAGAGATAACTTTGCCTACCTCATTATCTTTATCGATGATCTATCTCGGTAAGAGTATATATACTTGATGCGACATAATTTTGAAGCCTTTGAAAAGTTCAAAAAATTCAGACATGAAATAGAAAAGCAAACTGAAAAACCTATTAAGGTTCTTCGATCAGATCGAGAAGGTGAATACCTTAGTTAGAAATTTTTGGACTATCTTAAGGATAATGGCATAGTCTCACAATGGACTTCACCTAAAATGCTTCAACTCAACAAAATTTCAGAATGAAAAAACTGGATCCTATTAGATATAGTCCGATCCATGATAAGCTTCACGAACCTTCCTAAGTTTTTTTAGGGATATAGTTTAATGATAGCTATTTGCCTAATGAATAGAGTTTTATCTAAAATTGTTTCTACTACACCGTATGAGATATGGCATGGTAAGAAACTAAGTTTGAGTCATCTTAGAATTTGAGATTGTTCGGCCTATGTCAAGAGACAGTAGGTGGATAAATTAGAGTCTAGGTCTCTTAAAGCTCGGTTCATTAGATATCCTAAAGAGTCATTAGGATATTACTTCTATCTTTCGGAAGACCATAATATAATTATAAGTCGACACGTCATTTTTTAAAAAAATAATTTATTCAAAATTATGACATTGGAAGATAGATCAGGCTCGAGGAGAAAGTCTTCGAAGAGCAACGGGCTAAGGATCCTATGGAACTCAGTCAGTTTGAGCCAATTCACACACTACCTTCTCCATCTTGTAGAATAAATAAGATTTTTCATCCTCTTGAGAGATATTTAGATACTATTTTAGAGGATGTAGAGAAAATGTTCCTCATGAAAAATAAGATTCATGGTGATGATCCTAAAATCTATAATGAGGTGATATCAGATATCCACTCTGAGAAATGGCAAGAGGCAATGAAGTCAGAGATTGACTCAATGCGCTCGAGCCAAGTTTGGACCTTGGTAGATCAATCTGAAGGTATAGTATCTATTGGGGGTAAATGGATCTTCAAGAGAAAGATAGGTGTAGACGAAAATGTGGAGACATTCAATACTAGGTTAGTGGTAAAAGGATATAATCAGTGCGAAGGCATTGACTATCATGATATCTTCTCACCAATAGCTATGCTTAAATCTATCCACACGTTGTTAGCAATTACAACATATTTCAATTATGAAATATGTCAGATGAATGTGAAAACGACGTTCCTAAATGGATATCTTAAAAAAGATATTTATATGGAGTAGCCCCTTAGTTTCACTTTCGGTGATGGTGATTATAGGATCTGCAAGCTGCAAAGATCCATATATCGATTAAAACAAGCATCTCAGAGTTGGAAAGCTCATTTTTATGATGTGATCCAATCATTTGATTTCATAAAAAATAAGGAGTCTTGTGTATTCAAGAAGATTAGTAGAAGCGTTGTTGTCTTACTCATATTGTACGTGGATGACATCCTCCTAATTGAAAATAATATTTTCATATTGACCTTGATCAAAGTGTGGTTGTTGAAAGAGTTTTCTATGAAAAATCTAGGAGAAGCATCCTTTATTTTGAAAATTAAGGTCTATAGAAATAGACCAAAAGGATACTGGGTCACTCATAAAAGATATAAATAGAAGAGGTATTGAAGAGGTTTAGCATGGAAAACTCCAAAAGGGGACTAGTGTCCTTCAAACATGGCATTCATCTCTCTAAAAAGATGTGCCCCAACACACTTAAGGAGATTAAACACATGAGCAAGATCCCTTATGCATCGACAATAGGAAGCCACATATACACCATGCTATGTACATGACCTGATATTGCCCATGTTGTAAGTATCATAAGCAGGTATCAGTCAATTCCAGACGAAGAACACTGAACTTTTGTGAAGTGTATCCTTAAGTACTTGAGAAGGACTAAGGATATATTTCTGATCTTTGGTAATGAAGAACTCCGAGTCTAGGGATACACAAACTCAGACTTTATGTTTGATATAGATGATCGAAAGTTGACATCTGATAGTCTGTTCTTATGCAATGGTGGTGCTGTAAGCTGAAAGAGTTTCAAGCAAACGATGATAGTAGACTCCACCATGAAAGTAGAATATATCGCTGCCTCGGAAGCTACGAAGGAGACATTTCGATTCAAAAAATTCACTGCAGAGATCGAAGTGATGCCATCAGATATTGTCTCTCCATACTACGACAATAATGACACCATAGCCCTAGCTAAAGAGTCGATGTCTTACCAAAAGTTCAAGCACATTGAGTGCACGATATCACCTCATCTATGATTACCTCAAGAAGGGATATATCGAGGTCAAGAGAGTCAACACCGTAAATAATGTGGCTGACCCACTAACGAAGTCATTGAGCCAGCAGAAGATCAAAGCCCATCTTGAGAAGATAGGATTTAGATTTATAGCCAATTGACTTTAGGTCAAGTGAGAGTTTGTTAGATGAGTATCCTAGAAGTCAGATTGATCGATACTTTATAAAATATTTTCTAAAGATATTTTTATAATTTTAACTTAAAATTAATTAAAAAGATTATTTTCTATCATATTATGTATTTAAAATATCTGTGATACATCCTTTGAGTTAACGGACATGATAACGCATATTTTCAAGAGTTGAAAATTTAAGGTATGTGTTATCATAATTAACTCATAAACTGCTCCTAATCGTAGGATCATCATGAGGATGATGATTGATCTAAAAATTAGTGTGCAATCACATTCTTAGGATAGATAAATCTTAAGTCTATAGTATGGAGATATTGAAGCGAGAGTACAGATACTTATTGAGAATAAGGACATTGAGCGTGACCATCTCGAGCAATTATAAGAAAGTCTACCTTCTCATCGATGACTAGCTTGATACTGTAGTTGTGTGTTTGGTTCTTTGACCTAAGGTGCATCGGCAGTTCATCTTGAGTGTGTTATAGTTTAACTATACCATAACTCGATCTCCTAATCATTCAGAATTTTGAGGTGTATATTGGCTATAGCGTATCGCACTAATAAGAGATTTATCAACCTTGGTAGAGGAGAGATAGTCCTATGATGATCATGAGATCAAGTTCTTAAGTCCATGGCCATGGTAGTATGAATTAATAGAAAAGAGATTCTATTAAAGTTTCACATCGAACTCGAATCGAATGATTCATTTATATGATGGATGTTAGGTCTGACGAGTTCATCTTGATCTTGATCCTGTTATGGCTCATAATAGAAGAACCCAATCATACAGGTAGCTATACTAAGAGATTCATTTTTAATTCTGATGAGTTGCCACCACATACTGCTAGGTGTCACTAATGAATTTTGGGATCAATTAGAATTATCTTGATAATCGATAATTTAAATTGGATGAATCATAAGAGTTCTGATCCATTGAAAAGTATTTTATTGATGTCAATGATGGAGATCATGATATATCTCATTATCATATAGAACTGAATCTAACTAAATTATATAAATAATAATTTAGGTCTAGATATCATCAATTGGGCTAACATAGTTCGATTGATTTGGATTAGATCCAATCAGGTTTAAGAAAATTGTGCTAGCACATGATTGGACTTGACTTTCTCCTTCTGTTGTCTTTTTGATTCATCTTGACTGAGTCAAATTGGATTTGGCTCATTCTAAGAATCCTGTATAGATTTGTCCTAATCTAAGTAGAGCTTGTCCAGATCAGATCGAAGTTTGTTCTGACCAGTTCAGGACTTATCTTAATATCATAAAAGGGCACTAGGACAAGATCCAATTTTACGGGAATTGAGGGAAGGGCATCCACCCCCTAGAGATTTTCTAGGGGCATGTGCCCGAGATGGATTCATGAGAGGAGACAAGGCGCACATCCTCTTTGGTGTGCGCCCCATTTGGATAACGTGGAGGTGCCCCATTCGCAAAGGATTTGAATGGGTCAAAGAGACTTGATGAGATCAAATACTCTGGAGATAAAAGCCTTGCGCCAAGCCCTCTTCCTTATCCTTTATTGGTGCCATTCTTATGGTGTTTTGGGCAAAAAAAACCAGATGAAGATATAGTGTTTGGCATGGAGATCAGAATTAGAGTCCCTTTATTTCAAGCAAATTGGTTGCTTGAAGTTTTAGGACTCAAAGTGTGGTGTAGGAGTCTATATAATGACCCTTGCGCCATAAGTTTTTATAAGCCCAATTGTCCACACCCAAAGGCTGCCCCTTTCTCCATCTCCATGCCTCCATCCTCTGCTCTTCTCCCTCTCCTCTACGCCCAACAGGTTGGGCGAAACAACAACAAATGTTGAGAGTTGTTGGTGTAAAGATAAGTATTTAAGATCAGATCCAGAAGGAGAGGACGTTCAGATCCGACCCGAGTGGACTTCGGTGGAGGCCGGATGTGTGCGTGGCTTAATCAAAACCTAGGATCATTCGTCAGATCATCACAGCAGGTAAACGGTTTACCTAATCAGATAACATTAAATGTTATTATTGTTATTTTAATTTTAGATTTTATATTTAGATTGATTTAATAAGATATGAGAATTCTTAAATCTGATTGAATCTATAGAAAAATTTTAAAATTTTTACTTTAGATCTGATCAGATCAAATTGATCTTGCATCAGAAACTAGGTTTTCCTTCACCCTCTTTCCTCCTCTTCCTTCTTCCTTTTTCCATCTTTTTCTAGGAAGGAAGGAGAATTGGAGGAAGGCGAGAGCCCTAGAGAGCGGTGGAAGTGTCGAGAGAAGAAGCCACCTAAAATGGCATTATAAAAGATGAGAGGCTTAGTGCGGCTGAAATAGTCGATTCCACATGGCAAACTAAACTTATCTAAGATGCTGAGGTGGCAACACCACAATACTATATATATGATTTGTGATATCCTAAAAAAAGAGAGAGAGAAAAAAAAATAGAAAAGAAGAGCGAATAAGAGAAAGAAGAAGAGGAGGGAGGAAGAAGAAGATGAAGAATCACGGGAAGAAGGCAACTCAATTTTCTTAAATCTAATTCTCAATTACATATTCATAGTTATATATAGATCCAAAATTCTAATAAAAATCCATATAGAAATAAAATATTGAAATCTTCCCAAAACTTAACCCTCATAATATTATAATTTATAATAAAAATAAAAATTTCTAGTTTTATAGCTATGCCTAATGGTAGTATGCTTAGATCTCTTATTAAATCGTCCACTATTGATTTTTTTTTTAAAAAAAATTCAGCTTTACCCATGAGAACATTTGTTAGTTATGTGTTTATCTACATCCTTTACTTTATGGCAGTTGGATGCCTTTTTCTATATCTGCATACATGTACGTTAGTAGTCTCAATTACATTGCAAGATATTATTGAAATTTTATTTTTAAAATTTAAATATATAGAGAGAGAATCTTGTGAGAATAAATTTTGTGGGAACCAAATTGAGATAAGAGTTATTCATAAATGATTAGTCCCATATTGAATATGGAGAATTAGTCTTACTAGTATATAAAGAATTCTCCATGTTGAAATTATTAGGATTTGATACCTCAATTTCGACCAACAGTAAGAAGAGAATTAATTTTCAGTACAGCAGTCGAGCCAGATCTAATACGCGGTCGAGCCTACTTGGATTGAGATCGAGTCGGCTCGAACCATAGCCGAGCTAGCTCTTTCATAAAGACAGACAGCAGGAGTCCGAACAAGATGCAATCGAGCCAGCTTGATCCTTGACCGAGCTAGCTCGACGGAGGTGAATAGAATATGATGAAATTTTTTTTATTTAGATTCGGATTGTGATTAATCTAAGGGGTCTAAGAAAGTTGCGTATGGACCATAGGATCCAGCGGTCATGGAGGGTTGCGGTCATGATTTGAAGATCAAAAAATATTTCAAGACTCCATCAAGAATATGTTGGACTCATATTAGGAGAACAAGCCCTATTAGGACTCCTGTGAACTGCTGAGAAGAGGATTCTCATCCTATTTAAAGGGCTGAGGTGTTGTGGAGCAAAAAAGATGGCGTGTGTGGTATGAGAGGCACGTAGAGAGGCTCAGACAACCACCGAGAGGAGCTTGATAGAGCGTCAAGTACGTGCAGCCCGCGAGAGAGAGAAGCAATAGGTGTATAGCATCCGACAATGAGGTTGTAAGGGTAGAGTATCTTGTAGCTTTTGTGGATCTTCTTAAAATTCTAAGAGAGCTTTTATGAAGATAGCTTCTAATTGACAGAGATTTATGTATGGTGAGTTGAGAGTGAGTGTTCTTTTCTTGTACCTTTTTTTTTCTTTCATAGTGAAGCTTTGCATGCCCTATGGAAGCGAGTCTTTAGGCTAATCTACATACTTGATTATTTTTTTATTTTATTTCTTTCTTCTTTCTATCATAATAATTTGATACTAAATTCTTAACAAGTAATATCAGAGTAGCTGATATCCTAATAGTTTGGTATCAGAGTTGATACCATAATAGAAATCTAGATTGGATGGATACTAGATAGGCTAGCCTTATACGTAAGCTACCTATGCCACCTTAAATACTTAATGGTCAAAAGATGGCACTTGGCACTTGGCCACGATGCACCGGACTAAAGAATATATTTTATCAGTTGTATTTTTAAAAATTTTATTTGAAATTTGAAATTCAAACTAAATATTATGGATGGATGCAACTATTCAAAAGTTGTAAATGATTGCAAGAATGTTCGATAGTAAGTGCCTATCCATTTTCAATAAATATTTAATCCTAATGATTGGGAAACAATAACAACATCATTCTCTCTACCATTCTCTGAATAATAAGGATTGTCTCTAGCGGTATTTGCTGCAAAAGACATCACTAGAGTTAAACAATTCTGCATATCGGGGGGTTCTAATGTTTTGTTGTTGCTACGTGCCAAGTATCGACGAACATGGGCTTCATTGTATTCTCAAGGCTCTCGCATACAACCCTGTTGCATTACTGGTGGGGGTGAATAAAGCCTTAAGGATGGTGGCATTGCAGCACGCCTTGAAGCCATTTCTATATTGATCAATATTTCTTTTGTCAATAACTACTACTTTTTTTTTAATATTCTTAAGGCATTATTATTCATGATGGCAATGGTGTCCCTTAAGGAGATGGCTGTTGATTTTGTCAAACTGAAGCACTTTGATGGAGGCAATTTCATTCATTGGTAGAAGAAGATGCACTTTTTTCTCACCATGCTAAATATCGTCTATATCCTCAACACTCCGAAGCTTGAATCAAAGAAGGATGAAATCGATGCTGATGTTTTGCAAGGCAGAAGTGGAAAAATGATGACTACATTTGCAAAGGCCATATTCTGAATGGCATATTTGATTTGCTAGTCGATGTGTACCAGAAAGAGTCGATTGTAAAAGAACTATGGGAGAAATTAGAAGCGCATTGCATGAAAGAGGATACAACCCATAAGAAATTTTTGGTTAGTCATTTTAATAATTATAAGATGATTGATGATAGATCAGTAATGAAGCAACTTTATGAATTAGAGCACATTCTTAATAATTTTAAGAGTCATAACATGAATATGGATGATTGTATTGCTGTGTCTTCCATCATTGACAAACTTCCTCCATCATGGAAGGACTTCAAGAAAAATCTGAAACATAGAAAAGATAATATGTCTCTAGAGGATCTTACTAATACTCTTCGAGTTGAGGAGTTTCGAATGCAAGATGATCAGAACAAAGAGCAAAATGTCCTTACCTTTAAGGTCCATGTGATGGAGGAAGGGTAGTCTGCTAAACCTACAAAGAAGAAAGCCAGGCAAGCCAATAATGGTAACTATAGCAAGAATGCTCAAAAAAAAAAGTAAAAGAGTGTCTACTACAATTGCAAGAAACCCGGGCACTATAAGTATGAGTGCAGATTTTTGCTGAATAAGAAAAAGATTGATAACCAGACCAACTAGAACCAGAATCTTGTGGCGATGGTCTCTGAAATCAACATCATGAAAGATGATGGGGCTTGGTGGATTGACTCAGGTGCAACTCATCATGTGTGCATCAATAGAACCATGTTCAAAAACTTCCAACCAGCAGAAGATGGAAGCGTGATGTATATGGAAAATGCTTCTACTGCAGCAATAAAAGGCAAAGGCACCGTGCAACTCGAGTTCACTTCTGAAAAAATGCTTACTTTGAATAATGTTTATTATGTACTAGAAGTTAGAAAGAATCTCGTGTCTGGTAGTCTTCTGAGCAAGCATGGTTTCAAACTTGTATTTGAGGCTGACAAGTTTGTACTCTCTAAGAGTGGTATATTTGTAGGAAAGGGCTATTTGTATGAGAAGATGTTCCAGTTAAATATTAATAAAGTTCCTGTTGCTGCTTATATTGCTGAATCCTCTTCTAATTTATGGCATTGTCGTTTAGGACATGTTAATTATAGGAAAATGCATGATATATCTAGATTAGATTTAATTTCATATTTTGATATCAATATTGATAAATGTAGAACATACATACTTACAAAAATTATAAGAAAACCTTTTTCAAAAATAGATAGATGTTCATAATTGCTTGAATTAGTGCATAGTGATGTATGTGACTTACATAATACTCCTACCATAGGTGGAAAGAAATATTTCATAATTTTTATAGATGATTTTTTAAAATTTTGTTATATATATTTACTACATTCAAAAGATGAGGTTTTGCAGAAATTCAAAATATATAAGTTCAAAGTAGAGAAACAATGTGAAGTATTTATTAATTGTTTGAGAATGGATAGAGAAGGTGAATATTGTGATCCTTCTTATTTTGAATCCATTGGAGTGGTATATAAAACAACTACACCATATACACCACAACAGAATGGTATAGTAGAATGAAAGAATAGGGTCGTAATGAAAATGGTAAATTCCATGCTTTCTAATTCTGATCTAGGACAAGGCTTTTGAGGTAAAGCATTGTATACTACTTGTCATATATTAAGTAGAGTTTCAACTAAAAGGAATAATAAGACCCCAGATGAACTCTGGAAAAATAGAAAGGCCAACCTAAGTTATTTTAAGGTTTGGGGTTGTAGGGCCATCGTTCGGGTTCCAGAACCTTAACAAAAAAAGTTGGGAGAAAGAGGAATAAAGTGCATATTTTTAGGATATGCACATGGAAGTAAAGCATATCATTTTATGGTAATAGAACCAAATGACTCAATAAATATTAATACTATTATTGAATTAAGAGATGCTATCTTCGATGAAAATCGATTTAGCAAAATTTCTAAACCCATTGTAAGGATTACACAAAATACTGATCCAATTCCAGAAAAAAATTCTGAAAAGAATGATGATGAAAACCATGAGCTTAGGCCGAAAAGAGTTAGGAAAGCTAAAACTTATGGATCGGATTTCTTTATGTTCCTTATAGAAGATACCAGAAAAGCTGCTGATAGATAAATCTCATATTGTTACAATATAGATGATGACCCTAAGACATATGAAGAAGCTATAAAGTCTCATGATGCTGCTTTTTGGAAAGAATCAATCAATGATGAAATGGATTCTATTATGAGAAATAACACATGAAAATTAGTGGATCTTTCTCCTACCTGTAAATCCATTGGATGTAAATGGCTATTTAGAAAGAAAATGAAAGCAGATGGAACGATTGATAAATTTAAGGCTAGATTAGTAGCCAAAGGCTTCAAGGACTTGATTATTTTGATACTTATGGTCCAGTGGCTAGAATCACTACTATTAGAGTGCTGATAGCACTAGCCTCTATCCATTACTTGATAATTCACCAAATGGATGTTAAAACAATATTTTTAAATGGTGAATTGGAGGAAGAGGTATATATAGAACAACCAAAAGGGTTTATTATTCCAGGTCAAGAGCATAAGGTTTGCAAACTTATTAAATCCTTATATGGATGAAAACAAGCGCCAAAACAATGGCATCAAAAATTTGATCAAGTAGTACTTGCCAATGGTTTTAGCATTAATTAGTCTGATAAGTGTGTCTATAGTAAATTGAGTAATTGCAAAGGTATTATAATATGTCTATATGTAGATGACATATTGATATTTGGTGCTGATTTAGAACAAGTGAAAACTACCAAACGATTTTTGTCTAGTAGTTTTGATATGAAGGATATGGGTGTTGCAGATATTATTCTTGAAATAAGAATAATTAGAGATAGTGATGGTGTAACTTTATCTTAGTCTCATTATATAGAAAAGGTGCTTAAGAAACTTGATCATTTAGATTGTGCACCTGTATCAACACCATTTGATTCTAGTATTAAGTTAGTACCAAATTCAGGCAGGCGTGTTGCACAATTAGAATATGCTAGAGTTATTAGGTGCTTAATGTATGTAATGACAACTACTAGGCTTGATATTGCATTTGCTGTTGAAAAATTAAGTAGATACACTGGTAATCCAAGTAATATTCATTGGCATGCAGTAAGAAAAGTTCTAAAATATTTAAAGAAAACAATGGACTATGGCATTTGCTATAATGGATATCCTTTAGTATTAGAAGGATATATAGATGTAAGCTGGATAATAGATAGAGATGACCATGCATCTACAAGTGGTTGGGTCTTCTTGCTTGGTGGAGATGTAATTCTTTAGGGGTCCAAGAAACAAACATGTATTACAGATTCCACCATGGCAGCGGAATTTGTTGCTTTAGGATGAGCAAGTAAAGAGGCTGAATGGTTACGAGATTTATAATATGAAATTTCATTGTGGCTTAAACCTATGTCACCAATATCAATTCACTGTGATAGTGAATCAACATTAT
Source organism: Cocos nucifera (assembly GCA_006176705.1). NCBI lineage: Eukaryota > Viridiplantae > Streptophyta > Magnoliopsida > Arecales > Arecaceae > Cocos > Cocos nucifera. The sequence goes on along the minus strand of QRFJ01000255.1, from coordinate 1,490,847 downwards.
CTAGAGCCTACAGTTAAGTATATAATGAAAAATCAAGGCATGTTGGTTTAAGGAATAGTTATGTTAGACAATTGATTAGTGATGGTGTAATAACCATTGATTATGTTAGATCAAGTCAAAATTTGGCTGATCCATTGATCAAAGGTCTAACAAAGGATTTGATCTATAAGACATCAAAGGGGATGGGTCTTAAGCCTAAATTTAAAAAATCATCAATAATGGAAGCTCAACTCAATGCTTAATGTTACATTAAGCCTTGAGTTCAATGAGATGAAGTATATTATATGATGATTGGAGCACGAATCATATTATATCCCAAGTAAAGCAAGTGCTCGGTACTCATAGTATGAAGGAAGGATGAGCTTTAAGTTCTTAATAGGCTTATAGCGAGTAGCTATAGAAATTAATGAAGTTCCTATCTCGTTGCGCCACTTTGGTCCCAATGCCCCTTATACCTATTTTTTAGGTATTTTTTATGAAAAATTCTTTTCTTCCTGATTTCCACGCCCCCTCTCTCCCTCCAAGTTATATTTGGAAGTTAGGTGGAAAACCAAGTCAAAGGAGGAATTGGTTTTGCTTAGGATTCTATGAGATAGAATCCTTGTTAACCAAAACATCTTCCCTTGAGTGCTGCCCCCTCTTTTAATTAATTCTTCTCTTATTTCATAAAAATAATCTTCTTTTTTTATGCGCCCTCCCTTGCTGGTCTATGCCAAAAATTATGGAGGAGGCGCCCAAGAGTTGGGTGCCCCAACAACTTTCCATGTTTGGATATTTCTAATCTAAAAATTTGACCTAACTTGGACTCTTCTTTTTCTCTATTTATTGAATTAATTTTATTCTAAATTTTTCATAAAATATAGAGTTTTGGAAGAGGTTTGGGGTGTGCAAAAATCAGAGGAAGAGGGTCCTTGGGTGTGGGGGTTCTATAGGCACCAAACAAGATGTCTAGGTGAGAGAAAAGAAAAGAAGAAGAGGATCTTCTTCTAGGACTGTTTTATTTTTAATCTCTCCTCCTTTCTTTTGAATTTTTTTGAGAGAGTCTTAGATCAGCAAACTCTCATCTTTCTCATATTTTGGAGAGTCCAAATTTTGAAGAAGAGAGTATCAGGTCGACCGTCGAAGCATCGAACTTTAGATCAGAGATCGCAGGCTCATGTGGATGACTCCTAAAGGTTGGATGCATGTGCAGCTCGTGACTTCATCCTCAAGCCCAGATTAGCAAGTTAGAATATCTAAACTTACTCAGATAATAGATCTGATCTATAAACTTCATACCTATATTTGATGTAGTGTAGATCTAGATTGATTTGATCAATCTTTTTCTTTCTTATTTGATTTTAATTTTTAATTTGATATCATGCCTTAATCATATAATAGATCTAAGATCTAGGTATTTACATGATTATTTAAATAAATTTTAGATTTATTTAGATTTTTTGCTGTAAGATTTTGAAAAAATTTCAAGATCTACCTGTGAAACCCCAGATTTGGTTCCTTCAATTGGTATCAGAGCAAGGTTCTCATTACATAATTTTTTTACATGACTAGATTATTTCTTAGATTAGATCTAATTTATAATCTAATTATTAAATTTAAAATTAAAAAAATAAAATAAAATAAAATATTTTAGATTGTACGGACTGCCATAAGGTTGTTCTATTGTAAGGTTGTTCTATTGTAAGGTTGTTCTGTTGTAAGGTTTACCCCTTACGGTGAATAGGTTGTCCTAGTACGTACTGATTTAAAATATTGATCATAAAATTTTAGATTAGATCTAAGAAAGTTTATGATCTAATTAAAAATATTTTAATCTGATTTCAATCATCATAAATGTGTTAGATTTGATCTAGGAAGATTTATGATTGATTATTATTGAAACTGTTTCAATTACATGAACTTGTTTAGATTAAATCTAAAGTAGTTTTATATTTATTTTACTTGCATATTGATTATGAATCAAACATGCAACTTGATTGATAGAATCATATTATAAAAATATTTTATAAATATGAAAATTATTTTTAAAAAGTCGAACCCCAACCCTTAGCCCAAAACTTAATTGAGAATTAAGAAGTTGATTGATTAGGATCTAGAATTGTGAATTGAAGATCCTAAAACACAAATCATAACATATTGGGTTAAATGGGTTAGTGGGGATTAGGTCCATTAATTGGGTTAGACCTAGGGTTAGATTAAATAATGGATTTAATTAGAGAATTGACTAAATCTAATCAATTATTGTCTTAGATCAGATCAAGGATTCTCTAGATCAATTATAATAGTTGTAGTTGGTCAAGTCCATGTCTTTAACAAGACCCAAGATGGACTTGATTCTTGGCTATGCGATCTAGCATGAACTGTTAGGTTGATTTAATTGAAACTAATTAAATCAGTTAGTATCTAAGGTAAACCAGACCAGTGATTTTTAATTGGCAGCCTGCTTATCTGGCCATTTTTTATGGTGTCTAAGGTAATCCCGACAGACTCATCCACTGATCGAAGTTACCTGGCCTCTTGGTGAGATTATGTTTTAATCAGATCGCTTGACTATTCGAGCTAATCCATGTCAGCTAGGTAAATTAGTTTGACTGATTTATGTGCTCCTAGACCAGCTTATTAATGGTCTCCCTTAAGCCAACTTGGTGAAGTTAGTGGGAGGATCATGATAAGCTGGTTAATCTGACCTACTCACTTCTATAAATAAATCCTCTAAAATTATTAGGTACCTAAAATAAAATAGTTATATGATAATTGGATCATAGCCTCTCATTAAAGTGGATGATAATGGGTCCATCAATTGGATAGTCATTGGAGGCCCAAAGGCCTGGTGCTTATCAGTTGATGGAATTATCATTCATTATATGATCTCTTGGATACATCTTTCTAAATGGTGGTCAAGTGGGCCAACCAAAGTTGGGCCTGATCATTCATTGGTTGGTTGGGCCAAGTATGGTCATGTTAATGGTTGGACCTAACTAGATCCTTTTCTAGAGAAGGCCAAAGCCAACTGATCAGGATCTGAGGCAAAATTTAACTACTGAAAATTATTTAAAGAAATAATTGATTATGAACATATCCTTAGATGTACATGGGTGGGCTAACCAAAGTTGGACTTGTGTACAGTCTATGTGGATTCTAGTATCCACTAAAAAATTATGATAATTCCTCGAATTGAAGGTAGAGACTACCAATTCGAATAAAATAGCAGCAGAAATCTTTTGATTAAAATTCAAATCTTTAAGTTTAATGAATCAATTACTAATAAGATTTTGGTTTTTCTTTATGCAGACATGGCCACTTTCCTATTGCTCTGATCATTATTGGACAATCATAAGTTGGTAGGACCCAACTTCGATAGTTGGTACCAAAAGTTGAAGATTATCCTGGAGCATGAACGAATCCTAAATGTGCTGACGGATCCTGCACCTGAGAAGCCAACTGCCAATGCGCGTGGAATAGTCAGAGATACTTATCAGAAGTGGCTCAGTATCGAACCACGATGCGCTGCATTATGCTGGCTATGATAAATGATGAGTTCAGTCACAAGTTTGAGATAGCTCAGCCAAATAAAATGCTCTAAGTATTGGAGGATTTTTTTGGCACACCCAATGATGTTGAGAGGCACAAGACTAGTTGTGCCATCTTTAATGCCAGAATGCGGGATGGTGCCTCTATCACTGATCATGTATTGTACATGATTGAGCTGATAGAGTGTTTGAGCAAGCTCAACTTTTTCTTATACAAATAATTTGGAAAAGATGCAATATTAAACTCGCTGTCTAAGTCTTATCTCCCATTTCTTACACATTATAGAATGTCAAAGTCTGAAGTGGACTACCATGGATTACTGGGGTCACTTCAAAACTTTGAGAAGAATCACCAACTCCATAAGGAGTCGATGAACTTAGTGAGAGGTTCGTCTTCTTGTTCTCGATCCTTTGGAAAAGAAAAGAAGAACAAGAAGAAGAAAGCCAAGAAGGGGCATGTTCATGCTAGGACACCTATGCAGGCTCAGACCCCAAAGACCAAGCCTGATAAGAGTCAAGCCGAATGCTTTTTTTGCAAGAAGCAGGGACACTAGAAGAGGAATTGTCCTCAGTACATTGCTTTCCTAGATCCGAACAGGCAGAGAAAGAAGAAAGCTACTGCTGGGCAAGGTATTTATATGATAACTCCTTGTAATTTTTTTATTTATGATATTATTGACTGCGTATTGGATACCGATAGTTCTTACCATATTTGTAATTTATTGCAGGGGTTGCAGGTCAGTAGAAGATTTGAGTAAGACGAGAGATTCCTGAACATTGGAGATGGAAGATCAGTTTCAGTTCTAGCTTTAGAAATTTTAAAACTTGTATTTGAATCTCATACCATTGTTCTTAGTGATTGTCATTTCTATCCTAGTTTCTTTTTAAATATCATTTCTATAGGCCTTTTGGCCATGAACAATTATGAAATTTCAATAAAGAAATGAGTTTGTAATGTCATTGTGAATGGTGTTGCTATTTTTTATGGACAATTGAATAATAGTATATATATGTTATCACAACCTATTAATGTAGTCTATTCTACTAGCAAGCATCCTAGATTAGATAGTGTATCGGATATCTACTTATGGCACTATAGGCTAGGTCATATAAACAAGAATAGGATAAAAATGTTGACTCAGGAGGAAATCCTCAAAGTTAATGATTGTGAATCACTTCCAATATGTGAGTCCTATCTTCTTGGTAAAATGGCCAAGTCACCTTTTATTGGAAAAGATGAGAGAGCCAATAAGCTCTTAGGTCTAGTACATACTGATGTATGTGGACTAATGAGCATAAGTGCTAGAGGTGGATATGTCTACTTCATCACTTTCATAGATGATCTATCCAGATATGGATATGTCTATCTAATGAAACATAAGTCAGATTCTTTTGAAATGTTCAAACAATTTTGAAGTGAAGTAGAAAAATAAACTGAAAAGAGTATTAAAACTCTTTGGTCTGACCGAGGAGGAGAATACCTTTTTGATGAGTTTCTCACATATCTAGGACAGAATGAAATTCTCTCATAATGAACTCCTCCTGGAACACCATAACATAATGGTGTGTCTGAAAGAAGGAATCGAACTCTATTAGATATGGTCCAATCTATGATGAAATTTGTCAGCTTGCTGATATCCATCTAAGGATATACACTCGAATCGACTTGTTATCTATTAAATAGAATTCCAAGTAAGTCTATAGTTAAAACCCCATATGAGATATGGATAGGGCGTAAGCTAGCACTTTTATACCTTAGGATTTGGGGGTGCCTAGCTTATGTCAAACGGTTAGTTACAGACAAACTTGGATTTCGGTCTGACAAGTATACATTTATAGGGTACCCAAAATATATCAAAGAATACTATTTCTACTATGCTGATGAATAGAAGGTGTTCGTCAGTCTTAGAACAATGTTTTTAGAAAAGAAGTTTCTTGATGAAGGAACTATTGCCTCTAAGGTTGAACTTGATGAAGTTCAATAGATAGAAAGTCTGACACAGAATGTTGAATCTAAGTCAGATTTGATCAAATCAAATCCGAAGCCTAGTGAACCCACACCATTAAGGCGATCTGGTAGAGTACCCCACCATCTGGATAGATACTATGGATTCTTGATCTAGGATGGTGATCCCATCAAACTCGATAAGAACGATGAGGATCTGGTCACTTATATGGATGCGATGCAAAGATCCGACTCTGAGAAATGGCTAGAATCCATGAGATCCAAAATAGATTCCATGAAGGTCAATGATGTATGGACATTAGTTGATCTACTTGAAGAGGTTACACCCATTGGGTGTAAATGGATCTTCAAAAGAAAGAGAGACACAGACGAAATGGTGGAGACCTATAAAGCTCATCTGGTTGCCAAGGGGTATCGTCAAAATTATGGTATTGACTATGACAAGATGTTCTCTCCTGTAGCAACACTCAAGTCTATTCGGATCATACTTTTCATTGCTGTCAATCTGGACTATGAGATCTGACAGATGGATGTGAAGATAGTTTTTCTAAATGGAGAGCTGATCGAAGAGGTGTATATGATACAACCTAAAGGATTCACATCCATAGATGAGTTCAAGGTGTGCAAGCTTCAGAGATCCATTTATGGATTGAAGCAGGCATCTCAAAATTAGAACATGCATTTTAATAAAGTGATCAAAACATATGACTTCGCTAAGAATGGAGAAAAATCCTGCATTTACAAATGGATAAATAGTCCAGCAGTGGTATTTCTTATTTTGTATGTGGACGATATTCTCTTAATCAGGAATGACATCCCCGTACTATAAGAAATAAAAGTTTGGTGGTTATCATAGTTCTCCATGAAGGACTTGGGTGAAGCATCCTACATCCTAGGGATGAAGATCTATAGGGATAGATCTAAAAGGATGCTTGGTATATCCAAATCCACGTATATAGAAACTATGCTGAAGAGGTTCAACATGGAGAATTTTAAAAAGGGCTATCTTCTGATAGGCCAAAAAATTTTTCTCTCTAAGAAGGATTGTCCGACAACTCTTGAAGAGAGAGAGTGTATGAGTAGAATTTTATATACTTCGATAGTCGGATCTATTATATATGCAATGATATGTATAAGATCAGATGTGGCATACTCACTAGGAGTAGTGAGTAGATACCAGTATGATCTTGGAGAAAATCACTGAAAGGGGGTTAAAACCATCCTTAAGTATTTGAGAAATACTAAAAACCAATGGTTGGTTTATGGTGAGATAGATCTGAAGCTTGTGGGATTTACAGACTTCAGCTTTCAATCTGATCATGATGACAGTAAAAATGAGTTGGGATATATCTTTACTCTTAATGGTGGAGCCATTTACTGAAAAAGTTTCAAGCAGCATACAGTGGCTGACTTTGTTTGTGAAGTAGAGTACATGGCAGTATCAGATGCAGCAAAAAAAGCTATGTGGCTGAGGAAGTTCATCATCAAGCTTGGAGTAGCACCCTCCATTGATGATCCAGTCTTGCTCTACCATGACAGCATTGGTGCCATAGCTCAAGCAAAAAAATCGAAGGTACGCCAGCAAACAAAGCACATTCTACACCGCTTTTATTTGGTCCATGAGATCATAGATCGTGGTGACGTCGACCTTCAGAAGATCGACGAAAAAGAGAATCTAGCCAACCCCTTCACTAAAGCCTCGGCAATCAAGAAGTTTGACAACCATAAGTCGAAGATGTGTGTTAGATACTATGCCGAGTGGCATTAGGATAAGTGGGAGTTGTTAGAAATTATGTCCCAAAGTCAATCGTTAGCCTGTTGATGGTTGAGATATTGTAATTGATTTATTAATTAATAAAAAATATTTTGGCATCTTTTTTCATCATAAGTTTACATCTTCTAATTAACTCCATTGTTGTGATGAAGTTCTTAGGACTATTTAGTTTCGATAAAGAGAGGATTTATCGATTAGTTCTTAAATTTATTCACGATCAAATGATAGGCTGTTAATTAGGATGACAGCGTCTATCAAGCATAGATCGCTATATGCCATATAGGTTGGTTGTCCTCTTAATCAAGGTGTATTGAGATACTGGTATGGCATATAGGTGAGATGTATAGGTACATCATCACTGAACATGACCAACTCCAGAGCATTCTATTATCGAGAATGTCTCTGATGGGATTAGGTATAAGTATCCCTTAGACCTGAGATCACCTCAGTGACTTGCAAGCAACTCATTATGCTTTGGTACCGAACTAACTGAATTTCTAATTCAGCAATGAAAAGCTTTTGGGCATAGTCAAGTACTTATGAAGGCGAAGTGTGATCAAGATGGAATTTACCACTCCAAGAGTTGAAAAGAATGTATCACTGTATTTAAATATAACAAAATCTTAGCCAGGATAATCCATCAGATGGATTTGATATTTTAAAATACAATGTAGACAATCTGATCAGAGTTGATAGTTAAACTTTGAGATGTCCTACGAGCATCGTGGTCAAGGGGATGAATAATATGGAAATTATATCCGCATGGGTTCTAAGAATGATGTTCTACACCTTCGACCTATCCGGCCATCGGGTATCATTGCTAGATGGTTACTTTGATTGATATAAAAATTTATTCTTATGCTACCGACTTAGATTCGAATCTATGAGGTTACACGCATTAGAGCTTACGATTTGATCGAATGGTTGATCAATGATTAAGAATCGTTCTGGGATTAAACAATCAATACGATTAGTATTTAACCTAGTGCAAGTATTACATGAGGATCTATTAGTAATTAGATTACTAATTGGTTTAATTTGATTAAGTTAATAGGTTGAGATTAAGTCTAATTAAATATAATTTAATTAGATTTGGTTTGGGCTTGATTGGATCAAGTCTAATTTGTTTATTGGATAAGCCAAGTGCAAGGAAGAATTAGTTCTAGTCTAACTAGGACTCGGATTAACCCAATTTTCTAATTTAATTAAAAAATAAATTAGAATTAAATCTAATTTAATTAAGTTCTTAAATAGGTTAGGGTTTTATTTAATTGAATTGGTTTAATCTTGATTTTATTTAGTTAAAAGATCTTGTTTGACTAAGTCAAAATAGGAGTCCTAATGTGATTAGGACTCCCTATCTCCTTGCACCACCTTGGTCCCAACGCCCCCCATACCTATTCTTTAGGTATTTTTCATGAAAAATCTCTTTCTTCCTAATTTTCATGCCCCCTCTCTCCCTCCAAGTCATATTTGGAAGTTAGGTGGAAGACCAAGTCAAAGGAGGAATTGATTTTGCTTAGGATTCTATGAGATAGAATCCTTGTTGATCATAACATCTTTCCTTGAGTGCCATCCCTTCTTTTAATTAATTCTTTTATTATTCCATAAAAATAATTTTCTTTTTTGTGCGTCCTCTCTTATTGGTCCAAGCCAAAAATTATGGAGGAGGCGCCCAACTCTTAGGCGCCCCAACAACTTCACATGTTTGGATATTCCTAGTCTAGAAATTTGATCTAACTTAGACTCTTCTTTTTTTCTATTTATTGGATGAATTTTGTTCTAATTTCTTTTATAAAATATAGAGCTTTGGGAGAAGTTTAGGGTGTGCAAAATTTAGAGGAAGAGGGTCTTTGGACATGGGGGTTCCATAGGAACCAAACTAGGTATCTAGGTGAGAGAAAAGAGAAGAAGAAGAGGATCTTTTTCTAGGACTATTTTATTTTCAATCTCTCCTCCTTTCTTTTGAGTTTTTTTGAGAGAGTCTCAGATTAGCAAACTCTCATCTTCCTTCTCATATTTTGGAGAATCCAAATTTTGAAAAAGGGAGCATCGGATCGATCGTCGAAGAAGGATCAGCACAGTACTAGCATGCTGTGCTGATTTTCTGCATCGAACTTCAGATCAGAGATTATAGGCTCGTATGGACGACTCCTAGAGGTCGCACACATGTGCGGCTCATGACTTCATCCTCAAACCTGGATCAGTAAGTTAGAACATCTAAACTTGCTCAAGTAGATCAAGAACCTTCAATTGGTATCAGAGCAAGATTCTTATTACATGATTTTTGTACATGACTAGATTATTTCTTAGATTAAATCTAATTTATAATCTAATTATTAAATCTAAAATTAAAAAAATAAAATAAAATAAAATATTTTAGATTGCACGGACTACCATAAGATTGTCCTGTTGTAAAGTTTACCCTTTACAGTGAATAGGTTGTCCTAGTACGTATTGATTTAAAATATTAATCATAAAATTTTAGATTAGATCTAAGAGAGTTTATGATCTGATTAAAAATATTTTAGTCTAATGTCAATCATCATAAATGTATTGGATTTGATCTAAGAAGATTTATAATTGATTATTATTGAAACTATTTTAATTACATGAATCTGTTTAGATTAGATCTAAAATAGTTTTATATTTATTTTACTTGCATATTGATTATGAATCAAACATGCAACTTGATTGATAGAAACATATTGTAAAAATATTTTATAAACATGAAAATTATTTTTGAAAAGCCGAACCCCAACCCTCAGCTCAAAACTTAATTGAAAATTAAGAAGTTGATTGATTAGGATCTAGGATTGTGAATTGAAGATCCTAAGATACAAATCATAACACATTAGATTAAATGGGTTAGTGGAGATTAGGTCCATTAATTGGGTTAGACCTAGGGTTAGATTGAAGAATGGACTTAATTAGAGAATTGACTAAATCTAATCAATTATTGTCTTAGATTAGATCAAGGATTCTCTAGATCAATTATAATAGTTGTAGTTGGTCAAGTCCATATCTTTAACAAGACCCAAGATGGATTTGATTCTTGGCTATGCGGTCTAGCATGAGCTGTTAGGTTGATCTAATTGAAACTAATTAAATCAGTTGGTTTCTAAGATAAATCAGATCAGTGATTTTTAATTGGCAATCTGCTTACCTGATCATTTTTTATGGTGTCTAAGACAAGCCTGATAGACCCTTCTATTGATCGAACTTACCTAGCCTCTTGGTGAGATTATGTTTTAATCGGATCGCTTGACTAATCGAGCTAACCCATGTCAGCTAGGTAAATTAGTTTGACTGATTTATGTGCTCCTAGATCAACCTATTAATGGTCTTCCTTAAGCCAACTTGGTGAAGTTAGTAGGAGGATCATAACAAGCTGGTTAATCTGACCTACTCACTTCTATAAATAAATCCTCTAAAATTATTAAGTACCTAAAATAAAATAGTTATATGATAACTGAATCATAGCCTCCCATTAAAGTGGATAATAATGGGTCCATCAGTTGGATAATCATTGGAGACCCAAAGGCCTGGTGCTTATCGATTGATGGAATTATAATTTATTATATGATCTCTTGGATACATCTTTCTAAATGGTGGTCAAGTAGGCCAACCAAAGTTGGGCTTGATCATTCATTGGTTGGTTAGGCCAAGTGTGGTCATGTTAATGGTTGGACCTAACTAGACCCTTTTCTGAGAAGGCCAAAGTCAATTGATTAGGGCCTAAGGCAAAATTTAATTACTGAAAATTATTTAGAGAAATAATTAATTATGAACCTATCCTTAGATGTACATGGATGGGCCAACCAAAGTTGGGCTTGTGTACAGTCTATGTGGATTCTAGTACCCACTAAAAAATTAGGATAATTTCTCGAATTGAAGGTAGAGGCTACCAATTTGAATAAAATAGTAAAAAAAATCTTTTGATTAAAATTCAAATCTTTAAATTTAATGAATCAATTACTAATTAGATTTTGATTTTTTTTTTGTGCAGACATGGCCACTTTCCTATCGCTCTGATCATTATTAGATAATGATAAGTTTGTGGAACCCAACTTCGATAGCTAATATCGAAAGTTGAAGATTGTCCTGGAGTATGAATGGATCCTATATGTGCTGACGGATTCTACACCTGAAGAGCTAGTTGTTAATGTATGTGAAACTATCAGAGACACTTATCAGAAGTGGCTTAGTGATCGAACTATGGTGCGCTGCTTTATACTGGCTGCGATTAGCGATTAGTTCAGTTGCAAGCCTATTTCGATTAGTTTGAGATAGCTCAGCCAAACGAAATGCTCCAAGTGTTGGAGGATTTTTTTTGGCACATTCGATGACGTTGAGAGGTACAAGACTAGTTGCATCTTCAATGCTAAAATGCTGGATGTTGCCTCTATCACTGTACATGATCAAGCTAATAAAGCGCTTGAGAAAGCTTGGCTTTTCCTTGCATAAACAACTTGAAAAAGATGCAATAATGAACTCACTACCTAAGTCTTATCTCTCATTCCTTACACATTATAGAATGTCAGAGTCTAAAGTGGACTACCATGGGTTACTAGGGTTACTTCAGAACTTTGAGAAGGATCACCAACTCCATAAGAAGTCGGTGAACTTAGTGGGAGGTTCATCTTCTCATTCTCGATCCTTTGGGAAAGGAAAGAAGAATAAGAAGAAGAAAGCCAAGAAAGTGCATGTTCATGCTAGGACACCCATGCAGGCTCAGACCCCAAAGACCAAGCTCGATAAGAGTCAAGACGAATGCTTCTTTTGCAAGAAGCGGGGGCACTAGAAGAGGAACTATCCTCAGTACATTGCCTCCCTGAACCCGAACAGGCAGAGAAAGAAGCAAGCTATTGCTGAGCAAGGTATTTATATGATAACTCCTTGCAATTTTTCTATTTATGATATTACTGACTGAGTATTAGATACATGTAGTCCTTACCATATTTGCAATTCATTGCAGGGATTGCAGGTCAGTAGAAGATTTGAGCAAGGCGAGAGATTTCTGAACATTGGAGATGGAAGACTAGTTCTAGCTTTAGAAATTTAGAAATTTATATTTGAATCTCATACCGTTGTTCTTAGTGATTGTGATTGTCATTTCTGTCCTAGTTTCTTTTTAAATATCATTTTTGTAGGACTTTTGGCCATGAACAATTATGAAATTTCAATAAAAAAATGAGTTTATAATGTTATTATGAATGATGTTACTACTTTCTATGGACAATTGAACAATGGTGTATATATGTTATCACAACTTATTAATATAGTCTATTCTACTGGCAAGCATTCTATATTAGATAGTGTATCAGATATCTACTTATGGCACTGTAGGCTAGGTCATATAAATAAGAACAGGATAAATAGGTTAACTCAGGAGAAAATCCTCGAAGTTAATGATTTTGAATCACTTCTAACCTGTAAGTCTTATCTTCTTGGTAAAATGACCAAGTCATCTTTTACTGAAAAAGATGAGAGAGCCAATGAGCTCTTAGGTCTAGTACATACTGATGTATGTGGACCAATGAGCACAAGTGCCAGAGATGGATATGTCTACTTCATCACTTTCATAGATGATCTATCCAGATATGGATATGTCTATCTGATGAAATATAAGTCGGATTCTTTTAAAATGTTCAAATGATTCCAAAGTGAAATAAAAAAATAAATTGGAAAGAGTATTAAAACTCTTCGATTTGATCGAGGAGGAGAATATCTTTCTAGTGAGTTTCTCACATATCTAAGACAGAATAGAATTCTCTTCTAATGGGCTCCTCCTGGAACACCACAGCATAATGGTGTGTCTGAAAGAAGGAATCAGACTTTGTTAGGCATGGTCTGATCCATGATGGGATTTGCTAGCTTACCGATATTCTTCTGGGGATATGCACTCAAATCGACTTGTTATCTATTAAATAGGATTCTATGTAAGTCTGTAGTTAAAACCCCATATGAGATATGGACAGGGTATAAGCCAGCACTTTCACATCTTAGGATTTGGGGGTGCCTGGCTTATGTCAAACGGTTAGTTACAGACAAACTTGGACCTAGGTCTGACAAGTGTACATTCATAGGATACCCAAAAGAGACCAAAGAATACTATTTCTATCATGCTGATAAACAAAAAGGAGTTCGTCAGTCTTAGGACAATCTTTTTGAAAAAAGAGTTCCTTGATGAAGAAACTGTTGTCTCTAATGTTGAACTTGATGAAGTTCAATAGGTAGAAAGTCTGACACAGAATGTTGAACCTAAGTCGAATTTGATCAGATCAGATTCGAAGCCTAGTAAATCCGCACCATTAAGATGATCCGATAGAGTATCCCGCTATCCAGACAGATACTATAGATTCTTGATCCAAGATGGTGATCCCATCGAACTCGATGAGAACGATGAGGACCTGATCACTTATATGGATGCGATGCAGTGATCCGATTCTAAGAAATGGCTAGAAGCCATGAGATCCAAAATGGATTCCATAAAGCTCAATGATGTATGGACATTAGTTGACCCACCTGAATGGGTTAAACTCATTGGGTGTAAATGGATCTTCAAAAGAAATAGGGGCGCAGATGGAAAGATGGAGACCTATAAAGCCCATTTGGTTGCTAAGGATTATCGTCAACATTATGGTATTGACTATGACGAAACGTTCTCCCCTATGGCAATGCTCAAGTCCATTCGGATTATGCTTGCCATTGCTGTCCATTTGGACTATGAGATCTGGCAGATGATGTGAAGACAACTTTCCTAAATGAAGAGCTGACCAAAGAGGTGTATATGATATAACCTGAAGGATTCACATCCACAGATGAGTTCAAGGTGTGTAAGTTTCAAAGATCTATTTCTGAATTGAAGCAGGCATCTCGGAGTTGGAACATGCATTTTGATAAAGTGATCAAAATGTATGGCTTCGTCGGGAACGAAGAAGAACCCTATATTTATAAATGGACAAATGGTCCAGCAATGGTATTCCTTATTTTGTACGTGGACGATATTCTCTTAATCGAAAATGACATCCTCGCACTACAAGGAATAAAAGTCTGATTGTTATCACAGTTCTCCATGAAGGATTTAAGTGAAGCATCCTACATCCTAGGGATAAAGATCTATAGGGCTAGATCTAAAAGGATACTTGGGTTATCCCAGTCCACGTACATAAATACTATGCTAAAAAGGTTCAGCATGAAGAATTCCAAAAAAAGCTATCTACTGATAGACCATAGAATTTCTCTCTCCAAGAAGGATTGTCCGACAACTCTTGAAGAGAGAGCATATGAGTAGAGTCTCATATGCTTCGACAGTGGGATCTATCATGTACACCATGACATGTACGAGATCAGACGTGGCATACTCACTAGAAGTAGTGAGTAGATACCAATCTGATCTTGGAGAAAACCACTGAAAGGTGGTCAAAACCATCTTTAAGTATTTGAGAAATACTAAGAAACAATGGTTGGTTTATGGCAAATCAGATCTGAAACTTATAGGATTTACAGACTTCAGTTTTTAATCTGATCATGATGATAGTAAAAGTGTGTCGGGATATATCTTTACTCTAAATGGTGGAGCCATCTGCTGGAAAAGTTTCAAGCAGTATATAGTGGTTGACTCTATTTGCGAAGCAGAGTACATGGCAGCATCAGATGCAGCAAAGAAAGCTGTATGGCTGAGGAAGTTCATCATCGAGCTCAGAGTAGCATCCTCCATTGATGGTCCAGTCCTATTTTACTGCGACAGCACTGACGGCATAGCTTAAGCAAAGGAATCGAAGGCATACCGATGAACAAAGCACATTCTGCGCCGCTTCCATTTGGTCCATGAGATCGTGAATCGTGGTAACGTCGACTTTCAGAAGATCGATGAAAAGAAGAACCTAGCTGATCCCTTCACTACAGCCCTGACAATCAAGGAGTTCGACAACCATAAGTCGAAGATGGATATTAGATACTATGCCGAGTGGCTTTAGGACAAGTGGGAGTTGTTGGAAATTGTGTTCCAAAGCCAATCATCAGCCTGTTGATCGTTGAGATATTATAATTAATTTATTAATTAATGAAAAATATTTTGACATCTTTTTTCATCACAAGTTTACATCTTCTAATGAACTCCATTGTTGTAATGAAGTCCTTAGGATTATTTAGTTTTGATAAAGAAAGAATTTATCAATTAGTCCTTAAATTTGTTCAAGACCAAATGATAGGCTGTTAATTAGGACGACAGCATCTATCGAGCATAGGTCGCTATATGCCATATAGGTTGGTTGTCCTCTTAATCAAGATGTGTGGAGACACTGATATGGCATACAGGTGAGATGTATGGATACATCATCATTGAATGTGACCAACTCCAGAGCATTCTGCTGTCGAGAATATCTCTGATGGGATATAGATATAAGTATCCCTTAGACCTGAGATCACCTCAGTGACATGCAAGCAACTCACTATGCTTTGGTACCGAACTAACTAAATTTCTAATTCAGCAATGAAAGACTTTTGGGCACAGTCAAGTACTTACGAAGTCGGAGTGTTATCAAGATGGAATTGACCACTCCAAAAATTGGAAAAGAATATATCACTATATTTCAATATAGCAAAACTTTGGCCAGGATAATCCATCAAATGAATTTGATATTTTGAAATACAATGTGGACAACCTGATCAGAGTTGACAGCTAAACTCTAAGATGTCCTATGAGCATTGTGGTCAAGGGGATGAATTATATGAAAACTATATCTACATGGGTGTTAGATATATGTGCCCTAGAAGCCAGAATTGGCTGACACTTGTAATACACTTCTAGAGGCAAAATTATAATTTTGACTAAAATCAATAAAATGGGTTATTTTCTATCACATATGTGTATTTAGTATCTGTGATACATCCTTTGAGTTAATGGTAATGATAATTCATATTTTCAAGAGTTGAAAATTTAAGACATGAATAATCATTATTAACTCATAAAATGCTTCCGACCATAAGATCATCACGAGGAAGGTGATTGATCCGAAAGGTTGGTGTACAATTGCTTCTCTTTAGTAGATGAGTCTTGAGTCTACGATGTGAAGACACCGGAGTGAGAGTATAGGTACTCGTTAGAGAACGAGGGCACTGAGCATGACCACCTCGAGTAGTCATTAGGAAGTCTACCTTTTCGTCAATGACTGACTCGATGCTGCAGTAGTGTGTCTGGTTCTTTGACCTGAGATGCATCGGCAGTTCACCTTGAGGGTGTTATAGTTTGACTACACCATTACTCGGTCTCCTAGCCATATGGAACCCTGAGGTGTATGTTGGCTATAGCATGTTCATTGTAGGAACTGGATTGCATCAAGATGGAATCTATCTACCTCGGTGGTAGAGGAGCAGCCCTATGATGATCATGAGAATCAAGTCCAGAAGCCCATGGCCATGGCAGAGTGAAATAATAGAAAGAGTTTCTATTTAGATTTTCACATTGGACTCGAATCGAATGATTACATCATATGACAGAGACTAGGGTTTGACGAGTTTCACCTTAACCCTAATCTGATCGGGGCTCAAGATAGAAGAACTTAATCACACAGGTAGCTGCACCAAGAGGTTCGCATTCAGCTCTGATGGGTTGCCACCATATACTGCTAGGTGTCACTGGTGGTGGATTTTGGGAGCAATTAGAATGATTTAGATGATCGATCATTCTAGCTGTTCGAATCAGAAGAGTTCTGATCCATCGAAAGGAGTTTCGATGATGTCTATGATAGAGATCATGACATATCCCATTACCATACAGAACTGAACCTAACTGGGTCACACAAACAAGGGTTTGAATCTGGTGATCATCAATTGAACTGATCTAGTTCAATTGATCTGAATGAGATTCAATTAGGTTCAAGAAAATCGTGCTAGCACTCGATTGAACCTAACGTTCTTCTTTTACTATCATAAATAAGTTGTCCTGACTGAGCCAAAGGAGTTTGTGCTCAATCAGAGGCCTTCATATGGTCTGACTGGAGGTTGTCCAAGTCAGAGAAAAGGGTTGTCTTATTTGTAAGACATTACCTGCCATTTTTGGTCACCTGCCATTTCTTGTTCTTTGACTTTGGTCAAAAGTCTAACCTTTGACTGGTCAAATGTTGACCATTGACACTTTGACTTTTGTCCATGTGTCATGCACCTATTGGAGAGCTGGTGGGGGCTTGTCCCCTGCCAGAACCTGGCAAGGAAGGAGGCGCACGCCATCCTTGGCGTGTGCCCAAGCTAGGAGGCGCCTAGGAGTCCTTGTTGGACAAGGACTCCATCTCCCTTTTGGATTCCAATTAGAGTTCTCCTAAGAATCCAAGTTTGACTGGTCTTAGGCGCCTCTAAGGAGGAATCCAGGGGACTCTATTCCCATCAATTAGATTTAGATCTGATTTCGTAAAGGGTTGTGATTGGTTGGGAAGAAGAGGAGTTGGATCACGCTTACTCTATAAATAAGACCCTGCACCCAACTCAAGTAGGATCTGAAATCTGAGAAAAGAGTTTTCCCATGCCCCAAGGCTGCCTCCCTCTTCCTCCTCCATGCCAAGTTCTACTTCTCTCTCTCCTCTCCA